>JAMKCH010029501.1:0-29935 GCA_023653785.1 Ophioderma brevispina
ACCAAATCCTCTGCGTAATATGGCTTCCCTTTTATTGAAACCTAGAAGCATTAGAAAAAAACCAAAGTATTCCCACCTCTGTAATTTACATGCACTCTAACTGACCGCAGTGGTCCATATGCAAGATGGCTGCATCATTTGGTAGGAGGTTTGTAATGTGAGTTTTACATACAGCAAAAGGTGCCTCATATTTACGTGATGCGTAATAATATTGTCCCCACCAAATGTCGCGATCACAAAGTGACACTTAAACTACTCCATACCAACTCCCTTAAATCTGGTTGACACTCCCTAAAACCTGGGACTGTCTAGACCCACCCTCCTTAACCCATGGCATTCCTTTCATCCACCCCCAAAATAATTTGGCATCATTTTTTTGCCTAAGTTATCCATAACTCACACATAAATAAAACTTAATTGATTGAACGCCATCCATAACTCTTCCAAAAAGCAACTCCGCAAATCAAAATCACTCGTCGACGAACTTCATCCATAACTCAACTTCAAAATAACTCTAAAAAGCATAACTCGTCAACAAACTACGTTATCCATAACTCTCCAAAATACTCAAAAATGGTAAACTTGTCAATTAACTCTTTCTAAACTCACTGAAAAATACCTAAACACCAATTACTCCATTAACTTAATCCATACTCACCAAAAAATAACTAAAAAACAACTCATTGATGAACTTATTATTTCACCCAACATAACCAAAAACTCTAAAAAACATAACTTGATGAGGTGATCATAACTCTTCAATTAACATCCATCTAACTCATCGCACCCACCAACATGACCACATGTTGACTTTTTGTGAACTGTGGACTTTGACATTTACTCCCCCTGACGACTCAGGGAGGAACTGGAGGAATAGCATTACACAGTTAGTATGGGCTTGTGCCGGTCTATGTGCCCCCTACAATATACCCTAGTTTGGCTCCACTAGCTATCTAGAAAAAAGATCGCACAGGCACTGTGTAATCCCCCGAGCTGGACTACCCCATGTGTACTCTTAGCTGTACTCGAAAAGGGTACCCCCTTTGCATTAATGATGGGCAGTACCTACAACTAAAACAACCAATTTCTTCATGGGAGTATGCTTTGAAGTACTTGTTAAATAGCCACAGAGTACCCACCATCCGCATGGGTACCAACATCGCTGGCCGTAAAGTTTGTTGGTAAATCAGGGCCGGCGCAAGCTATTGTCGCCAGGTGGGGCGATCGCCGCACCACTTTTAGAAGCAAAAAAAAAAAAAAGGCGCAGAGAAAATAGGAGAAAGATGAGAGAAGCAAAAAGCAGAGGGAGAGAAAGAGAAGGGGAGAGAGGGAAGACATAGAAAGAAACACTAAAAAGAGGGAAGGTGAGATTGTGCGCAAGGTTAATTGAAAGAAATTTCTGCACTATGTAAAGCTTTCTATCAAAAAATATCCCCCATGAAAATTAAAAATATTAAAAAAAAATTTTTCTTTGGTACAAAAATTGAGAAATTTCAAAATTCGAATTGACTATGTTTTACAGGCCCATTTTTACATAAAATTAAGGCAATCAAAATCTTAGCCTATATAAAATCACTACTGTAACCAATAATGGATGCCTCAAAATCTTTCGCGTGCAACTGTAAGGAGTTGTAGACCCTGGCCAATTTCAGTGGCAGTGCCCTATCTGGTTTGTTTTCTGTAGATTTTCAAAAAATGGGGGTAAGATGGCCTCTTTCCACGCATTATATAGGGCAACTTGGCATATTTCAAAAATGTCAACTTTGCATCAGAGAATGTGTTGTGGAAAGCGAAAATTGCAAAGAGGTTTCGAGCCTCCCGCACTCGCACCTCTCTTGTCGCTTGATATAGGAACTCCCAACATAGGAACATCGTTACATGACATGATGAATACAAAAGAAATTCAACTATACTTATCACACTAATATAACGTTAACCCCTTACAAAATTCAAATTGTTTCGATCAAAGTTGCATGAGAAAATGCTCTTTTTTGGACAGCGAACATTTGCAAGGGTTTCGGCGCTTCGTGCGGGAGGGGGACACCACTACCACACCCTTCGTGTCGCTTGATATAGTAACTCTCCATGAACATTTACCACGAGAGCCCATAACAAACAAAACCATTTTCTTTCCTTCTCTCTTCCCGGGCCCTTAGGGACGCCCCATTAGACTTCAGGGGGGCGGTTGGAACTTTTAATCCACCATTAGAGCAAAAAAAACCACAAAAAAAACAAAATCTCCCCTCTTTCCAGTAAAAAAACTTTACCTCTCACCTTTAAGAAGGTTTTAAAAAAGCTTGAACCGTAGAAACCAGAAAAAATTGCCCTGTGTACTTAATTGGAAAATACTACCCCTAAATTTGCGAAATTGTTACCGCTCTCTCGGCTGTTTTAAAAATTAATTACCATATAAGTAATCGCACCACTTTGCCCGCACTCACTCCGGCAGCTCGATATACATACGCGTACTATCCATTGACACTGGCATCCATGGACATATACAAATGTTAACCCATCAACTAATATTTCACTTTTACAAACGTTGCTCATACCTATAAGCATTATTTCAAAATTGTTCTTTAATTTGCATGTAAAATGTAAGCGAACATCGCAAGGGTTCCGCGCTTTGCGCGGCCACAACCCACCCCCAACAGCTTTCTTTCGAATTTACATGAACACTTTATGCTTAGTTTCAAACAAAACTTAAAACCACCTATATATTTTACTTTTTACAAACGTTGATCATAACCTAAGAGTGCAGTGGTCCAAATAGGTTTACAGCTTTTTGTCTTAAAATTCTCAAAAGTGGGTGGATTATCAAATTCGTTTGAAGAGATTTATTCCTACATATTTTGTTAGAACCTGGTGAAACTGAACGTTAAAAACAGAGCTCAATAACAAAAAGGCGGCTGTGTAGTGAAAAATATTACAAAATACTTTGGCACAGCACGTGGCTCTGGGCAATCGTGGTTAACAATAGTCAAAACCATTGCGTGAACTGGAGGCCTACTCAACAGATGACCACTTACAAATTTCAATTTGTTCTCAAAAAATTGTCAAAAGGGGGGGGAAAAAAGTGTTTTGGAAAGCGAATATTGCAAAGGGTTCAGCGCTTCGCGCCGGAGGGGGAACCCCCCCTCCCCACCCACCCCCCCCGGACAACTTGATATAGGAACTCCTACAGAACACTTTATGCTACTTCAAAACAAAACTTAACCCTTCAACTGATGTTTTTACTTTTTAATACCCCGGTGATCATACTTATAAGCATTATTTCCAATTGTTTCTAACAAATTTGGCATCAGTTGAGAAATGTATTTTGGAAGGGAAACATGTGAAGGGTTTCCGCGCTTCGCGCAGGAGGGGAACCATTATGGTCCTGGTGCATAATTTTGGGGCCAAAAATCTCATAGAAGCCAGGCCTGCACAACATCCGTTATTATACCGTACGCTCATATAATAACTGTGTTACACTGGACACTCATTATCCCCCTCCTCAAACCACTTTCAATTTGCTTTCCGCCTCCGCCGGCCCTGGTAATCATTCACCCTAGGTACCCACGCGTAGCTAACCCAGTTACCCAATGATCCTTAACATTAAATGAGCCTTGATTAGTTTAGTAATTTCATCCATATTAAATTTTTTGGAATTAATGACGTTCTGGTCATTTTCATAGCTTAGTACCATCTCTATTTGAATTCAGCATCACCAAAACCCCTATATATGAACATATTTGTGCCAAAAAATAACACATGTACCAAAATATCAAATTAATGGATCAAATTACTAAATAAAAACCAGAGCCCTCAAAGCTCATTTGCATGGGAATACCCACGGCAGGTACTCCCACATGGGGTGACTATGGGTTAGGCTACTGCCGTATTACCTATTTGGATGATACCCCCACTTTGTGGCAGCCCATGTGTAAGCCATGTGGGTGGGTACTCTCCATGTTTTAAGTCACAGTACTCAAAGGTACTTCTCCCATAAAAAACAGTAAAATCTGTTTGTGGGTAGCAGTATTAACACAAGATTTTCCATGATTTAAACAAATTTCTCAGGGACCGGACTGCCGGACAGGCCATATGGGACATACTGACGCCGAGCCCATTTTATAGTCCCCCCTTCTGCACTTCTTCGGGCGGGCAGACAAAAATCTGTTTTCATCTCAAACAGTTAGTTTACTATATCCTTAGTTCAGTGTCCCTATTTTTAATAAATCACCAAATATATTTCAAAATCTCTGAGTCTACTTTCTTTAAATGGCTGTTTTTTTCTCCTTCTCTCCCATTCCCAAATTCCATTGGGTCAATACACATTTAATACTGTTGGTTTCATAATTCGAACTTCTTTCTGGCAAACCTTTGTGCTAACCCAACCCCTGAAGTGTTTTTTGACAAATGCCTTGACAATGGAAATTTTGCTGAACATACCTGTACCATCAATGGGCATTTCCAATTTTCTGGATACCCATTTTAAAAAATTAGAGACTAGAGAGACCAGTAAAGCCTCATTGGCACATTTTTTCAAGAATATGAATTTTAAATGAATTGGCCATTGGAAGCAATAGAGATGTTTTTAACACATAAAAATATATACCCCAAAACAGATAGGATAATTAAATAAGGCTAAAGACATCCACGGTAATTTTGGTAGGCTAACCTTTAAGTTTGTCGTAACTTTTATCAACAAAATGTGTGAATATCAATATACTCGGTACAACATTGGGTGGATATGTTCAACCACAAAGGTCACAGACCGGTCAAACAAGGTCAGTTCCTTGGAGAATCAACTCCATCATGTTTTTTCTTGTGTTAAATGACTTTCCCATGTCGTGCTGCTTGAATTAAAGTGTTTGAAATGGAATTCCATTAATTATAAAATTGTCTGTTTACCCCTTAATCGCGCTGATTTGGGCTTAGTAATTCAAGGTGACTGCGATGTATAAGCCTTTAATTACAACCATGCACAAAAAAAAATCAATTTGAAAAAAAGAAATCCTAGAGGGTGCCCTATTTTTCAAATGTGTCAGTGTCTTGTGAAGAGACACAAAGTCATTTTCCAAAAAGCGCCACATTTTTTTTGGAACCCCAGTTTTTTTGTTTGTCATTTGAAATGCTTCCAATTGTATTATATACATCTGAAGTGATTTATAGCATAAATAATGCCATTTGTTTATTTAATATGATTGATGAATTTAGAATTTTCTCCTGTCATTTAACGACCAGAACTCAAAGCATGTTTATGGGGATCAATTTTACAATAGCAGGCAAGTTTCAACATCTATTTTTTGTTTTTTCTGTTTTGGCGAGGTAGCCCTACCGGGTCTACCCGCTCTATTCGCTTTGGGTTTTGACCTACTTTTTTCAAAAGCAGTGTGCAGAAAATATCGTGCCTTTTATATCCTCTAAATCTCATGTAATGAATAGTTTTTTTTTATGAAACTTTTTGTGCCCCACAATTTTGTACGTCATATGGATAATGGGTACTACTCAATAAGGATATGCCCAGCAAAAAACATGAAACGTCATTTACAACAAAAAGATTTAATGTTTTTCAAAGAGTAAAATCAACGATTCACACTTCCAGGGCGCACACCAGTTAAATAACTTCACTGCCCCATTGAAATCAACGCACATATACTGTTATTTTTGGAAAAAGCGAGATTTCGAACTTAAGCGGCAAACATTGGCATTCAATTATATATCATTGGATTGCCAAATCGATGAAACTTTAAAAACATAATTTTGCATGTATGGGGGGTCTTTCCTAGTCGATTTTTTTTTTTCCGATCGAGACACTAATAGCGACCGGGGCCCTTTTTCCACCCCGTTCTCGAGCCCGGCCAAACTCATATACGCCATCTTCATACACCGAGGCCTACTGCTACGTTGAAAATCAAATTTGAAAATTTTAAATCTATCCAATGTGTTTTAAAGACCTAGGACCTTTTATTTGAAACTAACATGGAAACTACGATCTTCACAAACTCGCACAGCAACCCGTAAAACATCTCACAATTGCTGTGTGTTTTTTAGCCGGCAGTAACAACATTACATAAATTCGTGGTGATTTCATTGGTGTGGAGCGCCCTTCGAGCGAACACAACAAAATTTTTAAAACGCATTTTTCTTACAAAAAACATTAGCTATATTATGATTTATTTGCACATTTGGTGTGAATTGTCAGCGATGTACAACTGTCCGTTCGCCAAATATTCATGTTTTAAAAAAAAGCCCATAACCTGCTACCCAAACCGCATTTTTCTTTCCAAAAAGCGCTAACGATCCGCGGCGGCATATATGCAAACGCCATGAGCCGAATAAAATGCCAACGTGTTATTTATCACCGGATGAAAAATAGTGAACAATCACCACCTTAAAAGAACGTTGGCATTTGCCAATTTATACCTATATCGTAATGAAATAAAATTAAATAAACCTCAAATCCTAAACTTATAATTTAATTTTTTAAATTACATATAAAATAAAATTCACATGTTAGAATATTACAATTAGCACTTATTTTCAAGCTAAAAACCAACCTTTTTGCTACGCACCACGGACAGGGAACCAAACCAAGATTGTACACCTAAGGAGAAAAAAGTTGAACCTAGACCTTATTTGTTCTCATAATGCACCCTTCCCCTTTTCCAAAATAGATCATAAAGAATCAAGTACAGTTTTCCTGCAAGCTCCTAAGAACACTTTTTTGGAACCTTTTGAGTGAGGGTTTTCATAAGAATAAAATATTCGAAGACGACCTTTTCTATTTTCGATGTAATCACTAAATGATGAAGCCACCCTCGCTCTATCGCAAACGTAAATTTGCGATAGAGGCGGGGGGGGGGGGGGAGGTGCGAAAGGAGATCCTATATTAAAAGGCGTGTGTTAGTCTGAATACATTACTTCAAGCTTTAAAGATAAATGCGGCCAGTTGAGAAAAGTGTAAAAAACGGGGGGGGGGGGCAGTGTCATTTCTATGGTAGGCTTAAACCATAAAGCCCGTTGGTGTAACATTTTGGTGTTAGGTTTCATTGCTAAAAACAAAGCTACAAACATTGAATTCTCTTTTCCTTTCCTTCTCAAGGCTTTAAATGACTAGATTTTCTTTAACTATAATAAGTAAGCAAATCAGTGATAAATCAATGTGAAAGAAAAGGGGTCTTTGGTGAGAGAATAAAGTGGAAAAATAATAGTCCTTAGTGTGTATGCAAGATGGTTGTTTGAAAAATGACGGGATTCTTTTGGTGCTCGCGATGATGGCAAAGAGCGGGGGGGGGGGGGGGAGTGGGGGGTGGGGGGGGTAAACAGTAAAGCATAATCCCTTTTTCTGTGTCCTGCCCCCCCCTCTGTTCTGCGCCCCCCCCCCCCACATTGTGGATCAGAGCCTGGACGTTAGGCCCAACATTACAAAGTGTAGCAAGGTTGTGGAAGCATCCGGTATAGGATTTCTCAATCGCTCACACGAAAAACCTATGTGCCAATTTCAAACTCTATTTTGTATGCCTATTCTAGCCACGGTGGCCAGCCATAGCCCCGGTAGCCCCCCCGGCCGCCATCCTAAGTTTCCACATTGTACGCAGCCACACGGCTAGGCCATACGTAGATTTTTGTATCTTTATTTCTTATCCTTGGGTATTTTTTAAATGTGATTTGTTTAGATTCAGCAAAATAATGAATTTTATGGGCGAAAGAGGATTTCTCTAACTTCCGTGCGTACACGCAGTATGTGGTCAAAGGGCGCAACCAGTAAAAATAACTGCCCCATTGAATCCAACGCAAATAGACCTGTTGTTTGAAAGCGCGAATTTCGAACCTCAAGCGGCAACATTGGGCAATACAAGTTATATATCACTGATTTGCAAATCGCTGAAACTTTAACATATGTTTCCAATGTATGGTGGTGTCTTCCATTCGTTTTTCCGATACGAACCCTAAATAGGACCGTGCCATTATTCCACCCCCCTTTTCTCGAGCCCTCAAACTCCATTTTACGGCCATTTCAGACACCGAGTGGCCCTTACTTCGACGCGTGAAATCAAAATTTTGAAATTTGAATCGTATCCAAATGTGTTAAAGACTCGTGGTACCTTTTATTTGAAACATAACAGGGCATCTAAACAGATCTTCACAACTCGCACGGCCAACCGTAAAAACAATCTCAAAATTAGCTGGGTTTTTTACCGGAAGTAAACCCATTACATGAAATGCGTGGTGATTTAGTTTTGGCCCGCCCCTTTCCACACTTTGCTTTACCGTCGTGAGCGGTATTCCGCCAAAAACACTGACGGGTAACCCTAAAAATAAAAACCTGAATAGATAGGGGTCGTAACAGGCAACAGGGAAGTGGGGCGGCCAAAGAAATCCCATTTGACCATCGCCATTTGGACTTAACAGTTTTAAAAAACTCGTTTTAAATTTTCGTTTTTTTAACTGTCAAAACACGACGTAAAAACGAATTCTTTTACGAAAAATTATGAAATTAGTAGATAAAAATCAAATTTGGGCAAAAATATTTTTATTTGTTGTTAATTTTTTTACAGTGAATTTTGCTGGTTTAACAGCGTCACTTTAACAAAAAAAAATCGTTATGGAGTGCATTGAATAACAGCTCTTATCCTGTGGCGATATCATAATAAATAAAAAATTTGTTTAAAAAGGTAAGGCGAGTCAAGAGAAAATATCCATGTAATTGGTAGGTGAAGGTATTAGTAATAAGGTTGGCGTTATTTTGTATACTTGATCCAACGGTTTCAGATGAATAAAAATCCTTATTTGCTTTTAGGTACCTCCAGGGTACTATTCTGTGGAAATCACGAATTAAAATGCCCATTTTTACATGGCCAGGAGGAAGATGTTTTTTTAGATTACAATTCCCTCTAGAATTTCCCACCACGATCGGTTTGTAGACCACCTACCGAGAACATTTCGAAGTTTTATTGGACAAAAAGGTGCAAAAGAAAAACGCAAACCTGTTTTTGAACTTGTTCTGTATTGTAAATTGTTTCCCTATAGAAAACCCAGTGCTTTTGACTTTTCTTGTTTGTTTCACTACAGAACACTACTAAATCATCATCTTATTTACATAAAGACTATCTGCGTATGCGGCGTTTATTCACGTCACTTCAGGTGCTATCTAAAACTTGGTAATCATTCCAAATACGTAAAAAAACGAAACCGGGGTCAAGAAAAATTGGGGCGCTTCCTTTCTGGAATCTCTTCCCCATGTCTTCTTTTAAGAAATGTTTTTCATTTTGATGTAGTGAATAAAAAACGTTTTCAAAATCTTTCACTATCCAAACGGTTTTGACTGATTTTAATTGCTTTTATGTAAGGGAGGCTTAGGGGAAACTTAATGGTTGGATTTTGATTGGATCAGCCACCTTAATGAGGTTCTTCTTTAATTTTGTTGCTGACATGCGTGTACTGTTTGATTGAAATTCATGACTACAATACGAACTCCATCCTACTATGACATTTAGACATTGGGTTGAAAGTGCCATTAAGACCATATTAATTATGTTACCGTGGAGGCCATAGTTTTATGGTGGTTGCAAAATGATCTGCAGTCAAGTATGTAACTATGTGGTCACCCTGCTTTCTTGTTTTTACTGGGTTCCTTTGCCAAATTGAAAGCAAACCTTTGTCCTGTGGTTTATGTGGACCTTTGGCCCTCCAAACGTGTTCGTTTGCTCAGGTTCGTGGTCCTTTTTGCCATTTATACGGCAATTTTTATGCAAATTTGACCTCCTAAGATGACTTTTGATTGATTTTTTTGGGTCCACCCTGAAACACCTGATAATAAACCTCAGGGTGTTGTTTTTCCTACAATGTCAGCAAACAATCAGCTTTCATAAAAGCAAAGTGCGTCAAACGCATAGTCGGACAGACAGATCCATTTTTAGTACTACAGTGGAATTTTTCCCGTGGTGTGCGGCGCGTTTATCTAGATGCGTGTGACCCTTTGATCCTCACTCATTTTTGTTTTAGTAGTATAGAATATATGCAATTGCACACTTCCTTTAATAAAATTGGATAATTTACGATTCCATACGTGGAATGGCAGGTAGCAATGTCATGAAGTAACTAATGTCTAAGTTTTTGACATGATTTTGAAATAGTGCATGGCGTGGATGAACATTTTTTCAAACATTTGGGTGACGCAGTAAAATTTAAGAAAAATAAATGAAAGTCATTGGGTGACAATGTTCCTGAACGTGGGAGCTTTACACTTTGGGAAGGGCTTTATACTATTTAAAACAATTTATTGATCACAGTGGTACCGTGTGCCGAATCCTGGTAAAAATATACTTTACGTCCTTCGGCAATGCAAATATCCGGACATTGCTTCGTCCGTTCTGCTGGTGAGTCCTGCAGTGGCCAATCTTGTGGTGGGTAAAGTAAGCGTTGATTGTTTTCCCGGTCCCGAATAAGGTGTAGTATATTCTTAGCTTTGTTTCTATAGTATCTTGATGGTCACATTTGTTGCCCTTAAAAAAAATCGTAAAATGTAGAGGGATAATGAAGCCCCGATTAACTCCTTTTTGTAAATATTTCGTTTCATTTATTCCTCGCTAGTCAGGTGCAAACATCCCACCAAAATGTTCATCTTATTTTCCCCTTTCCCCAAGACCTTTTACAACATGGATATTTCCCCTTGACTTCCGCCCTTTCCTTTGTTAAAGGAAGTTTTTTTCTTTTACTTGTTTTTGCAATAAACCTTCCAATATATTCTCTCGTAGGGGTGGTTCCTATAACCGCTCATGTGCAATGAGATAAATTTGTATCCTCAAAAAATAATCTCCTAAATTCGTTTTAATCATCATAGCCTGCTTTGCAATACTTGGCTTGCAAGGTATTCTTATGTCCTTCATGTTTATAAATTGAATCAAGGTCTAACCAGATTGCCTACTAACTTGCTGTATAATAAAACATTTCAGATTTGCTTGTCATAATCCAACAAAAGCCAGTATGGTTTTTCCGGCCTTTTTTCAAGTTTTAATTTAAGGGATGGGTTTAAAGCAAAGCCAAAAATGGGTCACATTTTTTTGAAGAGCCGCCCACCAATTTTTTTCACTTATACCTGCGAACGAGATGCTAAAAATCGTATTTAGTCATATTACACTAAGCGATTGTTGTAATAAAATTTTTGGATTCCGATTGGACTTAACGGAGCTGGAAATGCTAAACTTTTATGTCCGTCCAATGATGAAAAAGTGCCACCTTGCGAAAATAACCTCTAACTTAATTGGCCTGAACCAATAAAACTTGCTTTGCTATATTTAGTGCATGATTTATAGTTGCAATTATTGCCTTAGCAATACATTGGCTTTATTTGTGGGATTTCACGTTGGGGCGGGGCGACTCGGTGCACCGTTTGGATTGCGCCCATTTACCCCTGTCATCATACACATGGGGCACTCGACAACGAGTGCAGAATCCCCGATCGGATTTCCGTTTCTCCGATATCCATATCGTGGGAAGACCGTTTTTAAAGAACTCCCTACCATGGCGCTTTGAGTGCTAAAGTAACGCGCCCTTTTGAACGTACAAGTGTGCACAATCTACGCGTAAACCTTGGTGTATCGAGGATACTATTTACTTTAACGTGTACCTAAACGTTCGCGCTTAAAGTTCAAGGCGACACAACCAAGGTTTACAACACCATGTTACCCGTTGCATATCCTGTGATCAAGTGGTGGGTGCCGTTTCACAACGTGTAGAAGCAAACTGGATACGAGATCTGGATCCGATCTTGATCGCCCTGCCCCGTGTATATTGCCCCCTTGTTTCGGTTGTGCCAAATACAGTAATGCCAATACACTCAGACGCCCGTCTATATTTATTTTTTATGTATAATAATTTATTTTTCATATGAATTTTTATTTGTGTTCACATGATTAATGTCTTTTGCTTGTTTATAAGAACCCCCACCCCTTTGGGAAACACTTTCCCCTCCAACATGCCGTGCTGGGCCTGTGGGTTTGTGTGGGTAAGCTGGGCTATCGTGGGGCATGGGTTTGTTTTATGGGGGCTATTCCTAATGGGGGCCCATGTGGGTTTTAAATGATAACCCATGATGGGGTTTTTAAAATGCCTCAGGGGGCCCAGTGGGTTTTGTATGGGGCATGGACCATGGGTAACAATGTGGCTATTCCTGATGGGCCCCCATGTAGGCAACCCATTAATGGGTTGTGTTATTGGCTACTTGTGTTGTCCATGTGGATTAATCCTGTGCTACCCATCATTGGTTTTTTTTAACCAGTTTAATGGTCAGTGGGGGCCCAATTGGGTTTTGTTCACCACGTGGGTTTTCATGTGGGCTTACGTGGGCATGGGATTTACATGGGCTTTCTAAATTGGGCCCGTGTAGTTGGTGGGGCCACAATGTGGTGTAAGTGGATCAGCGCTCGGCGTTCATAAGCATAGGGGTTTTGGGTGCGGCCCCGCGGGTCCGCCAATGTGTTGTGGCACTTTGGGCAAGGCACTTTTCCCCCCCGCTTGCCCTATCTCTCCACCCAGAGTATAAATGGGTACCCGGCATATGCCTGGGAATGCAAAACGGACTCGCTGTGTGGGAGTATTGGCGACCCCCCCCACCCAGCAACATTATATTAGGGAGTCCTGGCCCAAACGCCAATGATAGGGATGGGCACTCGGCCTGCTGGCGCACCATTGCAATTTTGTAGTTGTGTTCAATGGGTGACTGTCGGCTTCTTTTAACTTTGGTCCTTTTTAAAAGTGGGTTTCCTCCCCGAAATGGGGTCCATTGTAAGTTTCAATTGGGGTCAATGAATGAGTTTCTTCTTATTGGGCCTTTTAAGTGGGTATGTTTCCTAAATGGGCATTGTAGGTTTTTTCAATTGGCCGGCTGAGAATATTTTTACTCAGCGCAATGATGGGACTTTTCCAGTGCTGCCCATTTTGAGCCCAGTTTGTGGGGTACAAATGTTTTTATTTCCATTCTTTTGTATCAATAATATATCTAACTTTATTTAATAGGTCTACTAAAAATCATCCCTGTCGATATGAAGGCCCTAACGTAACGTCCAAGTTTTTAATAAAATCATTTTTAACTTTCAACAAATCCTTTAAAAATCTAATTTGAATGCCAATTTGTCATTAAGTACAAGTTGTTCGACTGGATAGAAGCAATTAGGACTTAAGATATGAGGTCCCCGTTCGAAATCCACCAAGGTAAGGTAATACATATTTGTAACCAATGTTAGTATGAGATGCAAAGCGATGCCTAGCATATTTGGAATTAAAACCAATTATCCAACTTGACCATAACTCTGTTTTTTTTCTTTAATTTAAAGCCTATATTAGCCGTTAACATGCCATCCAGTTCAGCTTCCCCACTTAGGACCCATTTTAATCCCGACGACAAAAACATGGGCCCCAAGTGGGAACCATGAGGGGCCCAGGAAGTTCCCCACAAATACCCACGTGGGCCCTGTCCACAATTGTTTGAGGGGTTTTCGTGATGTCATTGAAAACCTATCATCATCGGTAATGTATCTTTTTTAATCATTTACATGTATGTCAGTGTCTTTTTTATCCATGTAATATGTATTTATGCTGAATTAAATGGAAATCAATCATACCACTGTTAGTTGTGATTTTGTTTCGTCCAAAGTCCGCTAACACACATCTTCGTATCTGCCTCAACCGTTGCCCATCCTCGGATCGGCCACTTGTTTAAGTTGTTGTGGTTGTTATTACGGGGTAGGTTGTTAATTTGATCAACAAGGTCCCAGGTTACGGGTCAACCATGGGGTCAGCGTTGCTAAATAGATGGGGCCTAATTACTGTCTGAATTGGCTGTACACTCCGCACACTAAATTTTTTAGTTTGAGCCTTACTTTAGTCCCAGGTCTTGGGAACCAATCCCATCCACAATCCACCCCAGCGGCGCCACAACCAACCGTACGCCCTCTGACCGTGGGCTCCAGTACAACCAGAATTGAATCGCTGTCAATTATTTAGGTGGTTTCGAAAAATTTAAAATGCAGATTTTTCAAAAACTCACAATTAATCCGACTGACCTACGAGAAGTCGAGAAGGTCTATTTGATGGATTTTGCTGATGATTCAGAGCAGTGTAACGGTCGGTGTACAGCAAGTGTCACGAGTTAATAGGTAATAAATTAACGATTCCTAATTCAAGAGAAGTAAAAAATGGTGATGCAAAGATAGATTTTTCTCCCGATGCGGGGACACGATTGTAAACACTAATGACCCCAGCGCCGCCGCCGGAGCAGGTGCGACACCAAGACAGTCGGCCCGTGCACACGGTTGTTTGATACGATGCGTGGCAGCTATATTGGAATAGGTAGGTCAACAAGGTGAAGTCGTGAATTCATATTACACCACCATCAACAAATGCGGTTTGGATGAAAAGTTCATCTGGTTGGGAGATTATATCGTTGAGATGATTAACTTTGATCAACTAAACACATGAAAATGCGTACCTGGTGACCTGATTCTCGGGAAATGTGACCTTGATGCCAACGACGGTCAAGAACAGGGTCATAGACAATGGACAGTTGAGCGTCCCCCGTCCTGTTTAGGGTGGGCTGGGTGGCTATGAGTAAATTGCCCTCTGAACCCTCTCTCGAACCAGCGTGACTCACTGTCTAGTATCCTGGACCTCATCCAGGTCAATATAGTGGCCCGGGGATTCTATGTGAATATGCTGGGAGACCCCGGGCCACAATATTGACATGCGATGAGGTCAGGGATACTAGACAGGAGTCACGCTGGGTCGAGAGAGGGGTCAAGGAGGCAATTTACATCAGAGCCACCCAGACCACCCTAAACAAGGACGGGGGACGATACCAAAACTTTCCAAAGTCTATGGACCCGGTTCTACCTCGTTGGCATCAAAGGTCAACATCTCCCGAGCAATAAGTCATTCTGCTGATGAAGACTGCAGGTAGCAGTTGATGATTGATAAAATCCAGGTACGCAATGTAAGGTGTTGTGGTCTGTAGTGGCCGAACCAGCGCGGCGGGGCAGGGGGGGCGAAGAGGCCCCCAAACAAAAACCCTTTGCCCCCCCTTTCCCCCCCCCCAAATTGAACTGACCTTTTGTAACAGTGTCTATGGAGAAGAAGGACCCCAAATTTGCCCCTCAGAACAAAGTCTTGGCACCCCTTCAGCCCCCTTTGTAAAGGTCTGTTACGCACTGGTTGTGATCAAAAGTTAATCATCTCAAACAACAGGCAGGTTATTCTGTTGAAGCTGCAGAATCATAGGTGGTGGGCCCGGTGGCACAATAACAAAATTCTTCCGACTACAACAGATTTATTGATATGCCATGAATAAAATATATATTACAAATGAAAGTAAAATTTAAATAAAGGTGCATCTGTACTTTTTTGTAGGACTTGTCAACCACAATAGTCCACTCGCGTGCCCAGTATGGTCTGGTGAATGTCATTTCAGGTCGATTCGCTGAATAGGTCTAGCTATGCCTATGTCGGAACGATCAGAAAAAAAAACCAAAATTTATAAACAAAATAAAATGATGTTGGTGAGAAAGAATATATCATTTTAGTAGTAGAGAAGTTGTTTACTGAACTAGGACTAGAAATAACCAAAGTTATATGAAAAACTATGTCCTTAACACACTTCTTTAAGCACAGGATGAGATTACAAAAAATGGTGACCATAGTGGCAACGGCATGAACTATTGGCGCCTCACTGGAGAAAAGCTGGGCATGATGGGTTTGCCAAGATATAAAAAAAATCAATAGTGTGGAGTGAAAGAGTGAACAGGGAACACAATGACAAGGCTTTGTCAACACAATGGTGCCTCCTTTCTTTTGGATATGGTCAGTGAACAGAGCACAATACTTAAATTGCACCCAATTAGGTGTTTTTAAGTGGAATTGTTATATAGATTCAATCAGACTTACTGAACCTAAGCAACCACACAAAAAAAACTACTTCAAGTTGAAATAGAGCTGAATGTCGCCACCAACGGCAGAGTGTGGTCTGCTTGTTCCTACCTAATGGTCATGTTTTTAAGTTGGGACCCCAATTGCGTTGCATGCTGCAGTTTTTTTTAGCAGCAAAACTACAGATTTTACAGGTTTTGGTGCTATGTAACGTTTAAACTGTACATTTTACCCCAAGTATTAGTGTTAAAAAAAAAATATAAATTTGAGTTTTAGAATACCAGGAAAGTGATCATTAAAAAGAACACTATGAATTAGAATACAGTTTAAATGAAGTCAATCGTTACCTGTTACTTGCAAAATTGCAATTTCTAGGCTTAGATAAGCTTGCTGAGTCTCAACGCAAAAAGATTCCAACCAGCAGTGACCTGCACATTGCATAACCCGTGTACAGAGATCGAAAAATGCTAAATTAATTAGCGCTAATGATCCCGCTAATGACAATACAAATTTCGCGCCCATGACTTGTGACGTAATTAAGGTTCGACAAACTTCGGAGCCGATCGGTTCCCTTCGCCGGTGATGTTATCGACCTTGGCTGGGTCAATAAGGCTGAGCGGTGAGATTCTATTCGTGTGCATTAATTTCCGAAGTTCACTGAAGTTCAGATAAGGCTAGAGGTCGACCCGATGTCCAATGATCGTATGCTTAATTTCCGACGTTCACTGAAGTTCAGTATAGGCTTCATGAGGTCGACCCGAGGTCCAATGATTTTTCCACCTTTTGCAGATCTGAATCTTTAAAATGTTTACATGGTTTAACGTTCTGAATCAAGAGATTTTGATATTATTTTTAATATTTAATTCAAAAATAGGTCAACAGAACTAAAGATAGTCACTAGAATGCTCAATTCCAAAAGTTGAGATGCAAGAGTTGTCGTTTTGATGCAGTAAACATGTGTATATAAACAGTGCCATAGGATAATGTGTATATTACAAAATTTCCGGATCCGGAATTTTAAACACAGATGTGATTTTCTATAGAAGACTTCGATTTGAGCTTAGCTATTTCAAACAGGTTAGTATATGGACAGCATTTGTACATTGCAAACAAATACAATTTGTTTGAAAATTGCGCCCTCATCAGGAAATTCTGAGTCAGCCTTAAGAAGACAAAACATTACAAATAATGCGTAGCCCGATGAAAAATCTCGCTTATTACCTGGAAATATTGGAAAAATGTAAAAGTTTACGGCGTGACCGAGGTGCCCAAGCGCCAGGGGAAACGACGCCATTGTGTGGCGAGTGTAATTGCTTTTTAAGGGTAAGCACGAGGAAACCATATGCAGGGAGTTCATCACCGTTAATTTACATCCAATGCATGCGGCATCAGGGCGGCGGGGGGCGCAAATTCAAACATTTGACACGGCATTCACTGCAGAGACGCGCTGCCACTGCAAATGTCTTGGGGACTCCTATATAAATAAATATATTCTGAGAGCATATACTCTGCAGATTTCAAAACATACAATTGGCTTCATCATACAGGGTGACTCATAAATATACCGTACGTGTAACAAGCAAAATAAGTAGAGAAAAGGGGTGATTGGATCATATTTTAATAAAAATTGCCGCACCGAGCCCATGTCACAACAACTTTTATCGGACAAATAAATCTTGCATTATCACGATACAGGGTGGTCCAACATTAATTGCGCGATTTCTTCTATTCTCCCTATATCTGGTACTGAATAGACGCTATTGTCATGATTGAGATGTGTTTCTAGAGTAAAATCAGCAAAGCAATCCAATTATGAAAGTTAGAATAGACGTCGACAAAGCGTTTTCGTGAAAATTGCCTTTTTTGATCAAATGGAGCATGAGGGCACTTTTTCAGATTTGCCGCAACATTGGTTGTTTTCGAGAGTTTTAGTTTTACTGAAGTAAAGAGGATCACACCCAGACCTGCTATGAATATTTGAACCTATATCATCTTTTGTTTGTCCGTAGCACCCCATTTGTAGCATTGTTCTCCTCCGCCACATGCTCTCCGCCACATGCTACTCCGCCACATGATCCACCACCCCTGACTTTATAACGCTTAAGAAGTTACAGTAATTAGTACAACTACATCATATTTTTTTAACTTCAATATTGGAAGGCCAATGTCCAAGGAAAAACAAGCTCTGTCTCATAATAAATTAACAAACTCCAACCATGTGAACCATTTTTGGGGAACTAAGAATGCAACAAATCCCCCCTTTAGGTGCCCAACTTAAAAAACATACCCTATGTTCGCCTAGGAGTGCTCCAATATTGGCTGACAGATAATAACTTTCATTTTATTCATCATCAAAGTAAATTGAGGGCCTAAACACTATGAGTTACCTATGCTCATCCACCAAGGCAAGGACACAGTTAGTGGGTTGTACTTGTACATAATTGACATGAACTGACCTTGCTGATTTGGTTATCATATATCGTACCCAAAACTCAGGGTTATATCTAAATGCATTGTGAATGAAAGCTAACTGAACTGTGCCAGAGGAATTGAGCTTTTAATTTACTGTGGCTCATACTAGGGAAAGTAAAATTACTAAAAGTAAAAAATCAATACAACATCAATTAACACCTTTGAAGAATTCTTGCAATATTTTTCAGCCCGTTTTCAGTACAAAGACATCTCATCACACATAAGATTTTGAAATATTCTACTACCATTCGCTGTTTCTGGATCTGGATCAATTAACCTCCATAAAGCGGATTCCCCAGCAACACACTAGAGGGCTCTGGTACCTAGAGCGATGAGTGCAGGTACAGACCCGGGATGATCCCCGGTACTCTTTTCGATGAGGTTCTGCACCTTTTTTACGCGCAAAGGATTGACTCCACTGACACATGGGGACCAAACAGCTTTACATGACTCATTGAAACCATGTTATGTTTTAATAGACATGTTTTTTATTTATGATTCTCTTGGCCTTTGTGCAATCAACTTTTGTTGTGTTCATATCTGGAATCACATCTCCACTATGTTAGTATCATGGTATTTATATGTTGTAAGTATACACATTGAAACAGTCAAGCTCGTGTGCCTCAAGGTGCGTGTTCATTAGCGGGATTTCTTGAAAATGTGGGACCACAAGTATCGTTAGGGCCATTTTTTTTTGGAAGGATGTATCAAGTTTTATATTGTGCATACATTCTCTTTGGGAGAAAAAAAATGTTAATAACATTGAATTTTGAATAAAAGTGCAAGAAAATTGGTTATTTATCATATCATCTTATATGCCAAATACATATGGTAGGTTAATTTCATGGGCCATATCTCCTTTTTGGTAGATAGCTTTCTTGCATTTTCTACGCAGGAATTTCCACATATGGTTGACACACCAAGGACCAAACTTCCATAAAGACGGTGCACTTTTTGTTAATTTATCTTGATAAAAAGGACCAATATTGGAGAAAATTTTACAAAAAAGTCCTTTTTGGAATAATGGGGTGGTCATAACCACCCAATACCACAAAAAGTTCCACTTTTGTCATGAGATGTTCAAAAAAGTAAACATCCATTTTTTCAAAGTTACGCACCCCCATATAATAGTAAATCTGCAGCCCCCTGGTTGACTACCAGGGCTGGAAAAGTGCAAATTTTTCCCTGGGAACCACAATCAAAATTTTCTTTAAAATTGTCAAAATTTCCATTTTTTCCCTTAAATTCCGTAGTATTCTTTCTTTACATGCGAAAAAATGTCCCCGGAACCAGGTTCCCAAGTTCCTGCACTTTTTTTCAGACTTGGTTGACTACATACAACTAATACTCAAACCAATCCTCAAGTTTGAGATGAATTTTTCATTCAAATATTTCAATAAACGGCATCGTTCTGTGGGGGGGTGGTCAACTATACAATTTAAACCATTTACGCTACATGTATACCTCCATTTGGACAAAGTATTGTCATTTTTGGTACCCCCCCCACGCCGAACCCCGCAAACTTCGGTAGTGGACTATAGAAGCTAGGCGTCCGTGTTGGTGTGAGTGTGGGCCCACGCGCTATCTTCGGATCTAAGCAAGTGTGGGTGCCATATTCATATTCAGGGGCGGATCCGGTTTTCAATAGGCTGTGACGCCAAATTTTTTCACACCTCAGATCGAAATTCTGAAGAGCGGAGGGGGTGTGGGTTACCAACGTACCAACAAAAAACATATTTAATTTTAATTTTGGATTTTTAAATATTTCTGTAATACAATACAACAAAGCTTGTGGTTTCGCTCACGGCGTCTGCCGGCGCAGCAGGAAAAAGTCCACATGTGGAGCCACCCCCCCCACCCCTAAATCCGCCCCTGATATTTCACACCCTAGATGTCTCGCAGTAGGCGATGGCTCCGTCCAAGGTCATGTGTCAGGAGTCAAAGGTCAAATAGGTTGTAAAAAGAAGGGTTAAATCGCTATAAACCTTGTCAACAACGATATCTTATTGATCTAACAAGTATGGGTATCCAACTTTGCACTGTTGATATTGTCTTCCCTAGTTATCAGTGGACAAAAAACTGAAGTTTTGGATGATGGGTCATTTGGCAAGGGTCAAAGGTCAATAAGGTCACAATGGGAAATTGCTATATAAAACCTTTGTCCATTGTTGTAGGATATGAAATTGGTGGGGGTTGGTTCCAACATTTAGTCCCCGAAAGTTTTGACGGTCATTTCAATGTCATGTGGGTATTCAAGGTCAACTCTCTAAATACATGGGTGGGATGATGAACTTTGTGGTTGGGTTAACATTCAGTGCCAAAATTTTTTAAAGTCATTTCAAGGTCATGCAGGGCATCCAAGTGGTGATGGTTCCCATCACAATCCTCACTAGCTGTGATCTTAAAGTTATGTTAAAGTTTCCGCCTTTTACTAACGCAATTTGACTTGATTTCAAATTTACCCCTGTACTAATTTGTACCCCCCCCCCCTTATTTTCCAAAGTTCCTCACATTCCCAGAGGTTTTGTTTTTGGACTCAAAACTTCGATTCAGCACCCTTCAAACCGATAACAAAACATTTTCAACCTTCTTCCCCAAATTCCTAGAATGGGATGCTGATTTATAACCCTACTTAGATTAGGGACTATAGAGCAGACATGCACTGTATAACTGTGTACTTTAGAAGTCCTATCTTTCCCCTACTACATTCGCAACTCATTCTGTATACTGTGCAAAAGTAACTTGCGTACTACATGTAGTACATTTCATGTTCATTGTATCCGAATAAAGGATCTGTGTGGGTGTGTTCTAACCCTAGAGGAATAGTCATTTGAAATTCTTGTTTATGGTACCCCACTATAGATGGCACAGAGGATGTTTTTGAACCAATCCCATAATGCATGTCAGTGATCCTATACTGTACTGTACTAAACACATTCCAGTACTTAGGGATAAAAGTGCTCAGAAATTTTAAGAACACAAGAACTTTCAGGATCATGTTAAAAAAAATATGCGATACTAATGCTTTGTGACCTAAAATGAGTATACAACTGACAAGTAATGGTTTTATGTTTTAAGAATAAAGGATTTTTGAGGGATCATGTGACCGTATTAAGGTCATTTCCCCAAACTGGTGCATTGTGGGGGTGAAGGGGAAACTGGGGAAAAAAAAAATTGGGTGGAATCCCCCCTACTACCACGGGTCCACATATGGGTTATTTTTTAGTATTATAGATGTTATAATATTTATGTCTAAATTTGCCATTTAATCGATGAATGTCTTCGGTCAAACTAATGGGGGTCGTAGTTTTAAGTAGGCAGCTCACACGTTTCCTTGTTGTTATTTTTACAGATTACCTCACTCTCCGGTTGAAATGTGAAGCACCCAGCTGTGGTCAATTTTTTTGAATTCACAAATGCTGTAAATACTTGGAGTGAACGACAGAAATCCTGGGTCAAAGCTCTCATCTACGTTGCGGAGTAGACCTCTGTTTTATTGGTTTCATGAGATGTAATGGCGACAACGAGTTGAATTAAAGGGTCATTCGTGATCCACACCTCGTCCCCCCGACTTACCTCAAAAAAGTTGAGGATTTTTCATATCATCGAACTGTTAACATTAGCAATCCATGTGTGCCAAAATCTTCGTGCAAATTCGGTCGTGTGTGTAAGAAATTCGCAATTTTTGTATTTTCTTCCGTAAACGGACAGAAAATTTATAGCACTGTGGCCATGGGACCGTGGGAAACGAGCATTTGCTCCTAACACAAAACCGCAAAGTCGGGATCAGCTCAAAGTTGTGAATGAGCTTTATTCTACAGAATATCCTAGTGAACAATGAATAAAACAGAAATGCTGGAATCACGAAATGCACCTTTAAGTTATGAATAATATTGCTAAAGTCTAAAACACAATTTCCCTTTAACTGCAAGGCCCACTCTTAATGCTCCTACCAGGCCAGACTTGCAAATAATGGACTGATCCTCGTGCGATTGGCCACGCAGCCCGTAACGGGCCGATTATAACGAAGTCACAAGGTGTTTGTGGGTGTAGTATATAAAAAATTCATTATGAGGCGATATTCCAGAACGCTCCGGGGGTCGAATTCATACAAATTCGGGAAGTTAAAATAAGGTCCCATAACCATTACGTCTAGGCCAAAAGGCATTTGAGCGTTGTGTCCCCAAAACACACCATTAATGTCAAAACAGTGCCAAATTTACCCCTTATTCACAAAACAGACGTCCGATGGCGAAAATGCGATCCTTTTTTCCACATGTTTATTAAAGCGGATGCTAATGCGTATATATCTGAGTGGTTTCCTCCCCGGGGCCAAAACCTAATACGTCAAACCCTGCCTGTTGACGTCACCACCCACTTCCTGAAATAATTTTTTTAAAAAAATTGCCCGCAAACTCATAATAAGATTCCAATTCAAGAATCACTGTAAAATTCATACTTTAAATAATCTATCTTGCATGTATGACCAGGGTTCTTTGAGGATACTGACCGTCCGTGATCGTTGCTATTTGATGACAAAATGCAGCAGGACAATTCCTGCTTCCATGGCCGAAATGTGAAGACGTCTACCGGATTTGTTTTTTGCTCGCTGTCGTGTATTGGCCGCATGGCGGCAGTCTGTTAGCGTCTCCCAGAGTGTCTTTTGAATCAATCCCATAATGCATTGCAATATACCTATAACTGTACTGTACTAAACACATGTCAGTTACTCAGAGATAAGTGTTCAAGAAAGTTTAAGAACCACCACAGACCATTTCATGATCATGCAACTTCTGTTAAGTACTAGAGCTTTGGGGGTTTAAAATGAGTGAAAAGTCAAGGTTGTTTTGTCGCCTGCCCTAAGGCTGGAAGACCACATAGGGAGCACTTTGTCCACTGTTTGTTGATGTCTGTTGTTGTTGATGATCTGTTGTTGTTGATGTCTGTTGTTGTTGATGTGTCTGTTTTGTTGATGTACTTTGTTTTGATGTCTGTGTTGTTGTGAAAAAGGGTTAACTTTGCCTGTAATATCCTCATACCTTTGAGGAGTTAAACCAAACTTGGGTCGCAGGTGCACATGCATCCCCCTTTGTTGATGAGGTCAAAGTCACATGCCAAGGTCAAAGGTCATGTGAGGTCAAGTTTTAAATAGGCCTGATAATGTAAAATTGACCTCATTTGAAAAGTTGAAGGTTCAATTTTTGGAACGCAACTGAATCATAAGGTGCATATGGGGATCCCTCATTTGATGATGATGTCAAAAGGGTCACATCGCAAGGTCAAAGGTCAACCTTAGGGGGTCGGCAGGCGACACCAGCGTGTTAGCGACCGATGTAATTTTTTTGTGTTAAGAATGGATTTTTTTGATATCACATGACCTAATTTAGGTGAAATTTCCCAAACTGTGATTTGTGGGATTGACTCAATATACCCTCTGGATCTTACCAATGCATAATTGTACTCTATGGAAGCTTAAGTTGTCATGTTCATTGAGTTGTTTAGTTTCCACTTAAATCAGTGTCCGCTAACATAATAACCATGTCCAGTATTTTTTTTTATTGTTTAATTTTGACCACTGTCCCTGCTGTTTTCAAATTATGACACCTCATTTGTTGATTTGCACTTTCACAACTTACAAAATTCTTAAAGGGATGGGGTGCCCCGGTTTCATTGTATAAATTTTTTTCTTTAATTAAAGGGATAACAGCAATTTGAATGCAAATAAAACAAAATTGTGGAAATGCATTTTTTAGCTTATAATGAAAGATAAGTAGGTAGAATTCCATATCACTATAACTGCTTAGTGGTATGAACAAAAACACAAATATTGAAAAAATGGAAAAAAAAAAAAAAAAAGTAAAATTGGAGGAAGATATGTCATATGACCGTCTCCCGCAATAACATACGTGATGACTCTCAAATCTAAATAAAAATGCTGGTCCCCATTTATACTCTTGGGTGGAGAGAGGCAAGTGGTAAGTGGCCTTGCCCACGTGCACAACACATTGACGACAGCGGGGCCCCCCCCCCCCCCCCCTCAAACCACAACCGTAATGCGTAGGAGGGCAATGCTGATCCAACTGCACCATAATCTGCCTTATTTACTTTATGTAAATACACAGAATAACTTGTGCTTAAATACTTATGGGGCATACGGAATAATTTTGTTGAAAATCTGTCTATCATTTTTTCTCCCACGTACAGATTACCCTATTGTAGGCATGGCGAATGTGTGCTGGGTTAGGTTACCATTCTGGGCCTGTGGAGCTGTTATGATTATTGGAGTTTTATATGGAGTTATTTTTAATTGGGGGAAAAGGAATTGTTGGTTTATATTGTTGAAACTAAATTAAAACTAATAAATACAATGAGAAGAAGAATATTGTTTTCAAATAAGTAGGAGGTTAGAATGGATTCACTCTGTACGTAGGAGTTTAGAAGGATTCACCTACAGTCGTTTTGAATTTTCCTGGAAGTAGAGGTCCCGATTATCAAATTGCCTTGATGTGGTTTCATGACCTTGGACAAACCATGGTGTCTTTGGTAGTGTCTGTCTGTTGTGACCGTGTGTGACCTTGGTAACCTCCTGTTACGCTTGGTGACCTCCTGTGACCTTTGTCCCCCATTCACAAAACTGCAACAGCAGATTACACCTGTCCAGGAATGCTGTAGTTTTGAATGTTTTCCTTGCAACATCGACTGTTTGAACTACACAGTTTTTTTTCTCGATTTTAGTTCGCTTTTGATAAGGTAAATCATAATATCTTTAATCCCTAAACGTCAAGGCTTTGGGTATTGGAGGACCTCTTCTTCATTGGACTCAGAACTTCCTGTGAAAAGAAAACAGGGTCATTTATAAACGGTAAATTTTCTCGATGGCATTGTTCTTTTACTTCTGGTGTTACTCAAGGATCGGTATTAAGCCTATTCTCTTCTATTTTATTTCAAGACCTCAATACGGTCTTTCTTCTCTATTTCAATTTCCCGATGATTACACATTGATGAGGCCTATAAGGATTCACCATGGCATTGTGGCAATCTGCAAATTGATCTTGATACACTGTTCTCTTGTGACTGTCCAAAACAACTTAATGCTTGCAAATGTGCTGTTATGCATTTTTCCTTCTTTTCTTATATCTAGAATCTTGTACAAAGCTGAGCTATACTTTGTGGTGAAACTTTTCAATCTGTTGATTATTTCAAACTTCTTGGTTGTGACTTTTTTTCTTTAAATTCGGTCATTTCCTTGTCACCTTGATTCCCACATGTAACAAAATTTCATTTTTCATTCATTGGTTTTTCCTCATCAGAGACTAAACATGCCTTCTCTGCTTTACTTAATCTTTACAAGTGCTAGTGGCTTCCTAAACCCTTGTTTACTGTACTGCTGTTTTTTGGCTCCATACAACACTTGTTACTTTCAAAGGCTTGAGAAATTTTCAAGAAAAATTACAATTGTTTTAATTAACAGGAAACATTCCTGGGTTGTTGATGTTGAGCATGTTTTCATATCAGGAAGATTGTTCAGAATTTGGTTTATTAAGTCTTGGACTTGTTTTAAATTTCATGGTTAGCAACTTTGTTTCAAGCTTCTGAGTGGTTTTGGGCCCGTCTGCTTTCATTGAGATTCTTTTAAAAAAAAAAATTTTTAGTGGAAAATAGATTGTCTTGCAACCAAGATGAGGACAATTCTTTGTCTGAATACTGTCTTTGTTTGCTTTCCATGGGACGTATTCCTGTTGTAATGCGTAACACGGCTTTTCCACATCAAAAAACTTGTGTAAGCTTTATTTTCTGAACATGGTTGTAGCTAGCACATTTTAGTGTGGGTGTTATTTGACGAAAATATGACATATTTTTCATGTTATGACCTAAAAATTGTCAAAATTTGCCATAAAATGATTTACCAATTGCCCATTTTTTGCTCTTGAGTGGTGGGCCTATAGAGTTAAAATTGTGTTAAGTGGTGGGCTCTGAAGCGGAGTGGTGGGCTCTGCCGCCCACCACCACCCACTGTAGCTACATCCCCTGTTTCTGGAATTGACTTCAAAGTTATAAGTTGCATTTTGTGATACATTATATGTCTGTTTGTACTCTTGGTTGTGTGTGTGTGTGTGGGGGAAGATCTGGTAAGGAGTGGATAAGATATCTATATGAACTTGTTGTCTAGCAAGATCAAAAGTAAATGAAAAAAGTCTAACAGAAAGACCATATTGGAAGGGTGAAAACTAAACATGGGCACAAAGCTGCTGAAGTCTCATTTTTATGACAAAATCAGAATAAAACAAAAAATATCAAGGCGACACACTTTTGACAAACTTAATTTGGATTATTTATACACTGACTTCATCCGTTGTAAATTTTATGAAATATCATTGTGGCCAAATATGATTTTCTGAAAAATCTAGTTTAACACATATTCTATGGGGAATTGACATATAGAGGGCATTATAAATACAAATCCTGACCTTTGTAGGCCTATATGCAAGATTCCGGCACTGGAATGGATTTTTTCTGATTTTTTGCAGAGAGAATAGCTCGTACATGTCCCTACTTATATATCAGTGTCAAAATTGTGTCGCCACTGCTTTTCAATTGCTTTAAAAGCTAAAAAGGACGATTTACATGGGGTCAAACAGCTGTGGGATAGTGTTATGTGGATACCCACTTGTCCAATCCAAATTCATGCTTCATCCAAATAGTCAGGGGTTTATTGTTTTATAACTTTGACAAATTGTTTGTCATTTCCTTTCGGTCTTAGAGGAGGTGACGCAGTATCACAAGCACATTGAAGAGGGTACGGGTGGAGGACAACATAACATTAACATCCAGTGAACAGCAGTCGGCAACCCTGAGATATGTAATATATATATAATCCAATTTCTTATGATACCTATTGTTGCGTATTTTCCAAATGCTGACTCAAATGGAGTGCAAAGCATGTGGTCTTTTGAATGTTTGATGGTAAAAAATTTTTTTCAATGGATAAGGTCTAATAAAATTTAAGTACTTTCCTAATAATAAATGCAGCACTAATATTTTCATTTCACCAAATATAATGCAAATCTGATTGGCAGTTTTGGAAAATGCCCATTAATCTGATTGTGATCCATACAAGTTAAACTCCCAACCATGCAAATCGATTCCATTGTATGAATATTAAGCGTATACTTTGTGAGAAAAATGTGAAGTTGGCTTGATTGAATGTAGCTGAGATATTAGTCCGTGTGTCCACATTATTGGAGGAGCAGTCCAAAACTGTACAACTGAAATATGAAGCTTCTGGACCAAATTTAAACTACCTGTAAATGTGTAAATATCGTGCTAAGTTAATTTCTGGCTTTCACGCACTACTGAGCAAGCGCGAAATTAAGAACATGCGAAAATGTTTATTTGTGTGCAAGTACTAATGTAGGAAAGCTGTAACAAGCGAAATTAAAAAAACAAGTGAAAATGCTTTAATTAATGTCATCAATATTGCAAGCTTCAAATTCACATTTTACATCTTTTTAGATTTTAACAACGGACAGTGGCCTGAACTGACCTTTTTCAGTAGTGCCAGTCGAGGTTAAATTTGAGGCCCAGGTGAAGAGAGTCCAAATGTCTATTAAAACTGGTTTGACTGGCTTCAACAAGGATTTCAAGTGGGTTTTAGTCCAGTACAGCCATGTTTTTGCAACACTCTTCACCCATGTTTTAGCCCAGTGTGAAATCAGATGAACCAGTTCACATCGCCCCTGATGGTGTTAGGGTTCACATCAGGAGTGGACTAGAAAAATCCTCTGGAGGCAGGCGGTCAGGCTGCATGCATGCCCGGGGGCCCAATTTATTCAAAGTTGGATATGATGGGTGAACATGGACTCCTGAAATGTACCCTAAACAAGTATTTCCACCGCGCCGACTAAAAAACATACCCTAAACAAGATTTTTGTTGTTTTGCTTCCCTAAACGGGTAGCAGTGCAGTGTGTCTGCTAGGCATAATATAGGCTATACCTTTTATTATCGTGCTTTGCTTAATACTTCCGATTTACAGTATTGTTGATGATGGGAAAAAAACCATAAACATACCCTTTTGATCATATTTTGCGGTTGTTGACACCCTAATCAATTTCCGCGCGTACATGTGTTATTGTTCACGCATCATATCCACCACTGAATAACAGTGCCCCCCACTGGGAGCATGCAGTGGCCAGCAAAATGTAAGCAATGTTGTCAGATTAATGAAGACATCGTGAATGTCACCATATGCCATAAGGTCTCGGCCAGCTCACAATCGACATGACAGTTGTGTGTAGCATCCATTGATTGATATCAGAGAAAAATGGAATCATGAAAGCATGGGATAACCATCAATCAGCTTGTCCTGTGATTGAGCTCCGTCTACATGCTATGCTTATGAGGTGAGTTAGGTTACACAGCATTGTGGAGTCAATTCTATTCTGAACTATAGGCTTGTGGCTAAGATTAGATCCAAAGGTTACTTTCTGTTGGATAATTTGCATATGACCAGGCTAGGACCCCTGATGTAACTTGCTTTAGAACCAAATTGTGAAAGAGAGCTCACAGTTATTACTGTCTCATGTGGGCTTTGACATTCAAGTGTGACGGTTACATCAAAAAGTTACTTTATGTAGTGGGGCTGCCATTAGCACAGAATATAAAATAAGTTCCACCCAAAAAATATTTAGATTGAAATAGGGCTTTCTCGATCATCAGGCGGAAAAACTCTTTGTGTAAAATCAATTAAAAGGTATGATTGTGTGTACTTACACTAGTGACATTGAAAAATTAAAAAAAAATACTGCAACTTTTGGTTGGGGGTTTTGCGTCTTTGGGACGCTATCTCAGCCATTTTTGCACGCTTTTTACTAGCGAGGGTTAAATGAAAGCGCAAGACATAGGCAACAAAATGAATATTCGAAAAACTTTGCAAAATGGTCTGAGTGCACAATACGATTGAAAAAATGCAACTTTTTGTGCCAGGTGCAGTGATGATGCCAGTAATACTGTATTTGTATAACAAGAAACAGGCAACAATTAATTGAGCTTGAAGGTTTTCAGCCCTCCATTTGTTTTGAGCTCCTAGATTGTAGGGTCTGGTTGAAAAATGGGCTGTTGTTACAGCCAATGATAACGGGCTTTGATGTAATGGGTTCAAAATTTATGTACTTACATCATGAGGGTCTTTAAACTATCAATCAAGTAAAAAAGATTATATAAGTTTGTGTATATCAGTGCTTATAATATAATATATTATGCTCAAAACATTCAAAGAAGATACTCAGAGATGATACACAAAATATATGGCCCTCAAGGTTGAGAAAGTAATATATTTTGTGCATGCCTCCTTAACCTTTCTCCCATGCATGTAATTTCAGAGATTTAATGGTGACCTTGTTTGCATGCTTCTGTGATTCAGGGATTTTATCTTGCTACTAACTATAGAGACAATTATAGAGCATGAATATATTTTCTGTTTTATACGTTAAAGGGGACATTTCGTGATCCACAGCCACAGAAAGTTGAGATTTTGTATAATCTGAACCGTTGGAAAAA
>JAMKCH010029502.1:0-18926 GCA_023653785.1 Ophioderma brevispina
CTTTCATCAGTCTTTCCAGCAATGACATTACTCACACAAAATCTGTTGCCGTTTTATATTTATAACCCTAACCGTATCATTGCTTCTTCCTTTTGTCATAACGATCTAACTCTATTTAATTAATAAAACAATTTTTTGGTCGTCTAATTGATATTGTCCACTCTGAAACACTTCGGTTATAAGCATGACGCTATTAAATGACGTTAATTCTTTATGATGAAAATTGTTGATATAATTTGGGACTCATTAAAATAATTAAATCATAGTCCCATCCTTGTAAAAGTCATGTATATTAACGGTAAATATCTTACACACTAAAAATAATGCACTTTAAAGTCCCACTCAGTGTTACAGGACTTAGTTGGTTTTCGGCCATATATATATATATATATATATATATATGGCCGAACACGTCCTGTAAACTGAGTGGGACTTTAAAGTGCATTATTTTTAGTGTTAAGATATTTCCGTTTATACAGCGTCAGTGGCCAACTGACAAAGAATAGCACATATTCGAAAAGCTTTGGCGTGACGTTTGTGTGGCTTTGACTTTGTTTTGATATAATTTTCTTCAAAGCCTTGCATCTTCAATTAGATCCGTCATCTCCAAGTATGTTTCGTTGGTCATATTATCGTTCATATTAATATATATATAGATATATATATAATTATATTATATATATATATATAGATATAGATATATATCACTATATACGTGGAGTCGAGGCGGATATATTCCGTTACTATTCTGAAAAGCGAAATAAAGCGTATCTATATTCCCGCACAGTGAACTTCCAATAATCGAAACGGAAATCCGTGGAGCTTGGAGAAGCACATAGCCGCGAAGACAAAGGTTCATGGTGTCATTTTCATGACTCATTAAAATCAAAATGTTATGTATTTAGAAATCTCTTACTTATTCCGATCTTCCTCGTTACTAAAGTCGGAATCCAATTTGTATTTGAACAAGTTAAAACTATTCGAAATAGACAAACTTACTGAATTATACAGCGTGAATAACATCGATAACATACATGTAGTTTCACGAACACACTATTTCTGAGGTACTTACAATACGGTCTACGACTTACATGTATTTTCCTCCACCAACAAAGGCGATTCTTTTGAGCAATTTAGCTCTATATCCGAAAGGAAAGTGAATGGACACTTACATTGCGTAGAGCATCGGCAGCAATACCCCATCGAAGCCCCACACTTTAAAAAATTGCGTGCGCTGGCTAATTCTGGGAAGATTAAAGGGTCCTTCCCCGGATTGCTAATAGCCTCGTCCCCAGAAGGCCCCCAGATTTTACCGGAAGTGGTCAATACATTTTGATATCAGAAGAAAGCTACTATGTTTCCTCATTTACCCTTGAAATCTTAATGCCAAGGAATGTTTTGGTATGAAAGTTAATCAGCGAAATGTACGCCCCCCATTTTGTTGGTCGACAATATGAAGTTTACCGTACTCTATGGGGCTTACAAAAAAAAAACGTTGTAGCTCTCAATGAACGGCATTGAAATATCGGCGCGCAACTTAAAATTAAAAAATAGATGGGGTTTTAAGGATGAAGTACCAATCTATCAAATAAAAACGTCATATCTTAAATCGGAAATTCGGGCCATCCCCCTTTAATAATAATTCAATTAATTAAAAAAACAAAAAAACTAAGTAGTTAAAACTTTCAATCATTGGAATCGATGTGATTGTCAAGAAGAAGTTCACTCATTTTTGTCGTGAGCAGTCAAAAAAATCTAAAAGGAGGAAGTCTCTGTAAATTAAAACAAAATAAAGATTTTTTTTATTGCACATGCAAACCAAAGTTATTACTCGGTTAAATAAAATCACCACATTTTACTGACTGTACACATCTGATAACTTGCAGCATTCAGTTGCTATTTTCGCATCACACAAAGAAAAAAAACTGTGAAGAAGACAGACTGCCATTGTCAAATGGATCTCAGTCGATAAGAGCTCAGGCTGTTAGACGTCGTGCATGTAATACGAAGGTCGCCGGTTCGAATCCGCCAAGCGCACATGGGTTTTTTTTTCAACACTATCGTGCGCTGGCCGTCTCCAGGGAAAGATTATAAATATACATCCTTGCTCTATCACCTGGAGAACTAAGTAGTTAAAAATTTCAGACAGATCCTTGGTTTACAACTTGCATTGTCAAAGAAATTTTGGCGTTTAAAACTCGTACTCATGGACCATAAATCAAACGATAATTAGTTCATCTTTCTATTGCAGCAGCAGGTAATACTTTATTTTTCATTGTTCATATCATACCTGTACCACATTCAATGAAGTTTTCTTTAAGAGAAGTCTACCATGCAAGAGGAAACATTGCTAGAGACTCGTGAGCTCCAAAATATTATTCGACATCATTAAAATTGTCAGCAATTAAAAATTTTGCTCTCGATTGATGGATTTTGAGTATAAAAGTAAAACTTTCATTTTCACAATTGAAAGTTTCAAACCAATGGAGGCTTTCTTGTTCACGCATTATTGATTTGGTGTATATAGAAACTGATGCAAGTTACCCAGATGTACAGTTAGGAAAATGTGTGCTTTTATTCAAATTAGTTTAACTAGCGTTTAGCACAAGCAAATTCAAACATTCTTTTTTTTTAATATAGCATTCCGAAACTGCTTTTTCTAATGACATATTAGTTTACAAGGAATTCCTTGCAGATATTGGACTAAACTGCAATGAAAAATGAGTAAACTTCTTTTGAATCAGCCTGTAGATTTAATATATCGCTCTTTTGGAAGCTCTGTTTGCCGGGTCAATTGTTATAGTGTCGTGCTAGTAATAAGAGGGGGTATAGTGGTCTTCCCACAATGCATTTTTGCACTGGTTGTCACATGAGTTTATAGTTACAAAAAGTATTAAATTGCTAGATTGGGATGAGTTCTGTTCATTTAGGCACTTTTTGTTACAAACTCATGTGACAACCAGTGCAAAAAATTGTATTGGAAGAATTGCATTGTGGGAAGACTCTACTTCCTCTTGCTAGCAATACGGACGTTGTTCTTTCGCATCCGCCTCAAACCCACTTATGATATGTGTGCTGACCAGCTTCAGGGAAAACGTAATATTCATCTTTTTCTATTACTGGAGAACCAAGTAGTTAAAATCCGTCGGTCTTCAGTCTTCATTAATCCATCGAGATTAAGATTTTGGTATAATTGGAAACCTTTTAGATAATGATTTACAAGACTTACAATGGCATTTTTAGTTTTGATGAATACCTTTGTTTTGAAAGAAATCAAGAAAAACACACATTGTTATATGGTTTCCCACGTCACATCATAAATATTTTCTACGTGTACGTAAAAATAAGAAACCCAATTCAAATGAACCTTTGGAATGGAAGATTTCAGGCGACTATCTTTAATTAAAACACAAAAATGACATTTCGAAATCTAATAATGGGCCTGTAATCGAGATAGACATCGTTTATAAATAGATCTAGCGTGGCCTTGTCTTTTAAGTTAGCTGAACTGAACTAGTACTTTTTTCGTGGCACTCCAATTCTAAGTAGCTGGAAATTCGATTCATAAACATTCTGCGTCAAAATGACAGGTGACGATCTCTTTTATTCAAAGCTCTGTCAAGGCCACTATACCGTGAATGAAAAATGCTTATAGGAAAAATATAGATAGAAGGGCGTTATCTTATACTCTTCGTGGTGGGCCCATCTTTGAAATTAAGCATGTTAAGTAACCTTCCATTGCCCATCTTCTCAAGAGAGTACGTACAAAAGATACGTGATTCAGGCATGCAGACATTACAATCAGGCCTAAAGAGGTAGACGTTTCATATAGAAGTCCCATTGATGCAAATGAGGTATTACAATTGATTCCGTCATGCGCTGTATGACGTTGCGCAGTAGCGCTTGACGGAATGAATGGCAATACCTCATTTGTATCCATGGGACTTCTATATGAAACGTCTATCCTTAAAGAAAGAGTTAAGCAGCAACACCAAATTTTCAAACATAATTTCCAATTTTGTGTATAATAAACTAAATTTCATTCCAGGTTTCTCCCGCGACTGCTATATACATGTGAGATGGGACATAGGACACACCGTTTTCCCGAGGTACTGGCCATGGGCCTATCGCTCCGACCTCGAAGGGTGAGGGGTGATATAGGCCCGTAGCCAGTACCAAGGGAAAACAGTATAAATATTTATTGCACTTTGAGAAGCAAAATAATATGTTTAGACTAGTTATATAAATAACTATTTATTGAATTTTGCGAATAAAAAAAGGTTAATGTGGATTTCTTTTCAAATAACTATTTATTGAATTTTGAGAATAAAAAAAAGGTTAATGCGGATTTGTTTTCAAACAAAATACAAACGGCATACAGGAAAAAAACTTGGCTTTATTAAAATTTCAGTGGTATAGTTTCTGCAAATAAACTCCACGACAAATTATTCAGTTTTGACAGTTTTCAAATGATTTAATGTGCTTAGAGTTAATGGAGGCGTGGTGAGAGGAAATGCCATGTATGTAAATTTGGTCGAACTCACTCAAATATTACCAACATTATGATTAACTTAAATTACATCGCAACGTATACAGCATTGTATACGACCTTTATGTTTTGTTATGACAAACACAAAATATGAACTTGTCCTCTCTTTATAATCACATCCATAAATTAACGTTTAAAAATACGTATACATTTTTAAAGGTATTTTCAAGAATTTCAGTGAGAAGAAGTGCTTTCTTGTTAGAATATGATTTATTAGGATTTGTTAAAGCTCCCGGGAAATAATGTCACGTTCATTCCATTAAAACAAAGTAGGATACAAGGAAAACATATTTCGGTTTTGTTTATAAAAAATGATATATTGTTAGTCCACCCTTTCATAATGGAAGTGACGTGTGCAGGGGTTTATGATTTAGAGGTCACTTTAGCGCGTTAGCTGTTATACTCACTTAGAGTCATCCACCCATCTGTAAAACTGTTTTGCGTAAGATTTTCGTAGGGTCATAAACGAGGATCATATTCTCGAAGTGTGGGGAAGAAGGTTTGAAGATGTTTTTCTATAGTTTTAAGGATGCCAAAATGGGAGTTTTTGGGTCCAAACGCTGGGAAATGTTAAGAATTTGGTAAAATAGGGGTAAAATTAACACTGGAGTAAATTTTGAAATCAGCTTAAATTGTGTTTAAATGTACACTAATACATTGGTCTAGTCTCGTTATAAGGATTAAAAGAGGTGTAGTTTGTCTAGGTTCTTTAATTACACAGGTACAGCGATGTTAAGGTTCAAGGTCATCCTGGGGTAAACATTTACCCAGTGCTCCGATTTTTTTAAAACTGGTGTCAAATTGTGTCTTACTTCACAATGATTGGTATTTGGTTGCCTAATTAGAGGACAAAATGTAACAAGGGTCTAAATAGTCTACAGGAGTCACTAAAACATGACCTCAAAATTGTATACAGAGCTGTCATCAAAGAGTTAAAATGCATTTCTGTTTTAGTATGACCAGAGCAATAATTTGACACCAATTTCAACAAAATCTGGGTAATTTTTACCCAGGATGACCTTGAACCTTTTTCAGCCTATTGCCGTTAACTAAAGGTTGAAACCTAGACAAACTATACCTTTTTTAACATACATTAAAACAGAATTTAAACGAATTTGAATTGATTTCAAATAAACTAACATTTCCCAGAGGTTGGACCCAAAAATTCTGATTCAGCACTCATCGGCCGTCTTCAAATCTTCTTCCCCATACTTAAAGAATGAGATCCTCATTTATGATCTACTATTTTGTTTCATCATCATTTTGTTTTATATTTTCGACAGTAATTAGGAGTACAGTAAAGAAAACGTAAACAATATCCAAAGATACTCAAATAAACTCTTACTATCACTTCCACTCATTTGCACTTAATTTCCGGTTTTGCTAATGATAAACTCAATTTCAGTGCAGATATTTATCGCCATTTCAGCTATATATAGAGCTACAAGTACTATATTAATCCACCTTATATCACCTGTCGGATCAATAACTTGAAACAACCTATAGAAAACAACAGAAGTTATGTCTGGTATGTGAGTTACTGATCAAGCCCTTTTCTTTCAAAATCTGTCAAAAAGCATGCCAGCTGCATGCACAATGAATGGTAGTATTGATATCATGGAATTATAACTCCATGGTGATAAATACCATTAGATATTAGTCAATAAAATATATTAATTTCTCCTAGAATATTATTCTTATACAATATGAGCACTTGATTGAGCTATGAGTGACACGGAAGGCTGTTAAGACCCCCATTTTCAGCCTCGTTTTCACCCAGAGACCCCATTTTTGGGAAAATTTTACCACTATCATCCACTAGGTGCAACGAGAGATTTCACATATGAGATGATGTTCCTAAAAAATTTGAAAGTGCTAATTTTTGCCCTGATGTAAAGCTTTCCATCAAAAATATTCCCATCTGAAAGGATTAAGCTGAGAAATGTTTCTTTGGTACACAAATTTTGAAATTTCTAATTTTGTATAGGAGCAAATACGAAATTCAGCCTATGTTTTATATTGAAATATAAGCAAATCAAAATCACTTTTTTCTCTCTTTTAAGACATTTCTGTAGCCAAAGACAAGAAATCTATTGAGTGTCTAATCTATATGAAATTAATATTATGACAAAATATTTGGGTGCCTCAAAATCACTCAAAGACTCTCGCTTATTAAAAAAAATATTGCAAACAAAATCACCCAAAGACGCAATTTTGGGGAAACTTTAGTAAATTTGTCGCTAAAAATCCTATTATTTGACAACTTGGCTGTCTCTCACCCAAAGACGCCTATTTTTTGCATATCTTAACCCGTATTCATTTCGTATGTGAGTGCCACTGGGCACCAGTCACGCTACAATTTTATTGACACTTGACAACTTTGATACAATTATCAAGTAATGGCAACATATTATCTGAACCTTTTTTCAGGTTTGTTAATCAGTCGAACAACGCCAACAAACAGGCAGTTCTTAAGTTGAGCTATATGCCAAATGCAACATTTTTATGAATTTAGAATTTTAATTTTCTGTCAAAGCAGAAGCCAAGAAAGGTCTTGTAAGGGTAGTACTGAGAATCCTATTCTCGAAGTTTGGGGAAGAAGGTTTGAAGATGTTTTTCTATAGTTTGAGGGATGGTGAATCAGATTTCTTTGGTCCAAAGCTCTGGGAAATACGGGGAACATTGTAAAATAAGGGGGTACAATTAGTACAGGGGTAAATTTGAATCAAGTCAAATCGTTTTTAAATGTACAGCAATTCCGTGACAGTGGAGATCAGCGCTTCATTTCTCAGTGGATTTGTTTTCTATAATGGTTAATGAGCAAATTTAGCTCGGGTGCCCCTCGTGAAATTGTGGGCGGAATCCAGGAGGGGTAAATCCATAATACAGAAGTCAAAAGGGAAAATATGCTTGGATAGCTGTAAAAAAGGTAACCAAAGTATTGGTTTTGTTACAAGGATTAAAAAAAGGTATAGTTTGTACTACCTACAACGTATGGTTATGGACTATAAGACCAAAATCGTAAAATGTAAAAGGTCATCACCAAAGGTTAAATCTTTAATATTTCTCTATGTCTCTTTCGTCCGAGTTCTTACAAAAATGGGCTGAAATTGTTAATTTTTCTCAAATACTGCAACTATTTTGTCTAACATATTTCTAAAATTCCGTGATCGAAAGAGGTCAATGGCATATTGACTTTGTTAGCCATTTCGATAACCAGAAAGGAGAGTGCGAATACTTTAATTTCTGATATCACCGATCATCTGCCAACAATATTAGCAACTGATGCAGATTTGCATAAGCAATCTAAAAATTAGAAAAAATACACATATAAGAGAATTTATAATAATGATAATATTGCAAAACTAAAACAGAGATTGTCAAATGTCAAGTGGAACGAAATTCTTGACAACAATAATGTTGATGATGATTATAACACGTTTGTAGACAAATTTACCGAGTTCTCCGATGAATGCATTCCACTCAAGAAATGTACAATAACAGAAGAGAACCAAGATCACCATGGATAACTAAAGGGCTATTACAAAGCATTGACACCAAGAATAAACTATATAAACTGTATCTTCAATCTCCAAGCAAGGACCGACTTCAAAATTTAAAACTTATAGAAACAAATTACACAACTTAATAAGGAAATCAAAGCGCAAATATTACTTTAACAAATTTGAATCTGCCAGGAATAATATGCAACAAACATGGAGATCGATTAACCAAATCATTGGTCATGGACGGAGACACTGTCCACAAAGTAAGTTTAAGAGTGATTCTGGTAATGTCATTACTAATCCCCAGGAAATATCAAATGAATTCAATAACTTTTTGTCAATATCGGTCCAAATCTTGCCTCAAAAATACATAACACAGGTAAAACTATTATGATTATCTTCATAAGCCAGTATCAAGTAGTATATATATGAAACCAGTAGTCGAAAGGGAAATAGTTAAGATATTGATAAGTTAATCAAAACAAAAGTGCAGGATATGATGACATTGGCAACCGTGTTGTAAAAAGCTCCTGAAAAAGTACGCCCGCTTATCATGATCTTCAATTTATCAATAACAACAGGCGTAGTCCCAGAAAAACTAAAGGTTGCGAAAGTAACACCAAGTAACACGAGAAATATCAACAATTATAATCTTACCAGAAATAAGAAAGTTTTCACCGATCAATCTGTGCGAACATCGGGCCCTATCCTTTGGAACAATTTGGGGCAACATCTCAAAAACTCGAAATCAGTATCTCATTTTCGTAATCAATTTAAACGTGAAATTATTTCCAAATACAAATAATACTTTTTGAACATCGTCCTACTCATACTGCAATTCTTGTTTGGTGGCAATTTGAATTAAGACCCCAGTCTGGTCTCATTGGCCTTTTTGGTCAACTCCTCCATAATTTTTGTGTTCATGTTAATGTATATTCTTGTGCATTGATATTTTTATGGAAATAATAAAGTTGAAGTTGAAGTTTTGTTGCAATCACTGTGGAAAGATTAACAATTTGAGACAATCTTTTAACGAAACCGATGCAATATTATAGATTTAACCTTTGGTGATGGCTTTTGACGATTTTTGTCTTAAATACCTCCGTAACCATACGTTATAGGTAATACAAACTATACCTCTTTTAACCCCTGTATTATGGCTTTACCCCCTCTTGATTCCACCCATCTTTTCACGAGGGGCATCCTCGCTATATTTGTTCATTAACCTTTATAGAAGACAAACCCACTGAGATTTGAAGCTCTCTATATCCACGGTAAAGGAATATACTACAGACGACCCAACTATTAGATAAAATTGTACTCAAACGTTGGGTTGTTGATATAGTACCCTGGGTTAGGTACAATTTGTGTCCAAACGTTGGTGGTTGAAAAAGTATATACCCTTGGTTTGGTACAAATTGTACTCAAACGTAATTGGGTGTTTGATAGCACCCTGGGTTGGATACAAATTCTATGCCAACATTCGGTGGCTGATATAGTACTATGAGTTATGTGAAGTGCATTCAAACGTTGGGTGGTGGATAGAGTGTCCAGAATTGAGTAAACAATGCAATGTACCCAAACGTTGCATGTGTGATTGATATAATGCCCATAATTGGGTAAACAATGTATCCAACGTTAGGTGGTTGATATAGTGTCCAGGATTATGTAAAAATTCAAACGTTTGGTATGGTTACTAATGTTTACTATAGTATCCAGGGTTGGGTAAATACCCAAACGTTGGATGGTCATCATATTACCCAGAGTTGGGTAAAATTCGACCAAAACATTGAATAATGGGGCATAATATCCACGATTATGGATAAAAAGGCTACCCAACGTTTTAAAGATGCCTTCGAATAAGCCGAAAGAGTTTACCCTATATCTAGATACCAACAGTTAACTTTCTTTTGCCAAATTTACTCGAACTTTTTCTCCTATGAACATCATAGAATAAAGGAGACTCAGGTTGTGAAGACATTAAACAGATCCCCATTTTACCAAAATACTTTGAAAACCAACTCTCTAAATGTGAACCGAGTGGGAAAAAAGAGTGAAAGAGTGAAATGGAGGACAACACCTTTATGAGTGGTAAAATTACACTCTGAAATGAGCGAGAAATTGAATTGTTCACTCTAAAACGAGTGGAATATTGTCAACTTTTACTCCTTCAGAGTTTGTTTCTGCACTCAAAAAACGTGTTCCTCATTTAACTCCCTGAAAGAGTGGAAATTCACTCGTTTACATTTAGAGAGAAAGCCATGGCATTAAATAGTACATTATTATTTCTATGGGAGGTTCGTTGGGAGAAAAGTAGTTACAAACAATATCCAAAGAAAGTAAAATGTTGAAAAAAAAGATGAACTCTTTTGACATTTTAGTATACGAATGCAAGCGGCTTACAGGGATAGTTAAGTGCAGTGATTCCAATACATACGGCACTAGATTTATGTCCAATATAGAAATTTAGATGGCTCTGGCTTACAAGATATAGTTTACTTCCATCTAAATGGATATTTCTCATTTTCATACCGCATAACTCCCGATATTAATTTCTAAATGCCATTAAAAGCTATATATTTGCCATTAACTGTGGCGACAAATCGCACCAAGTAATGCTACCTATAAAAAATGCAATCATTTAAAACGGTTACCTTTAGGCGGTTTATAAAATCGCTTTAAGTGTTGTGCATTTCACTACACACGAGCTATATACCATTTTGATGACATTTTGTTCAATATAGATCTTGAAAGTTCAACCAAATATAACTACACAAATTTTAACTAAGACAAATTTTCAAATTTGGTACAACATCAACGTTACACAAATAATCATCTTTTAAAATAGATAAATAAATACCGCAAATCGAAGTTAATTTACTAAAATAAATAAACTCCAGCACTTAATTCATGTTGTATTTGACAAGTCTTCCAAGTCGACGCACTTCTCTCGTCTCCCTTTAACTGTCATAACAAACACAGTGTGTCGGTATTTATGCATACCCCCATCCATTTTTAATACTCTTAATTCTGTATTAGTGAAGCAAACAAGAATTTGATCTTAAACGTAAATTCGCGCAAAGAAATCTCATGCATGCAATTCAGACCATGATTAACAAGTAATCTGTTCAACTGATATGAAATGTCATTTGCTTCTCTTCCCGAAATATCAGAAAGATATCAGATTATTTTAACCTTTTTTCTGTGCTAGTAGCTATAGACAATTGGTATTGTCTCACTGACCTTTCAGATATTCCGTTTCAGCACGCTATCCACTCTGAAGATGCTCGATGTTTACAACCGGCGAAAATAAAAAGCTTCCGAATTGCTTGTAGAGAATATAAATCCCAGTAAAAATCCCAAATTATTCAGTCAATTGGCGAGTTATTTCGGTTTAGGTGTAGAGCAACATACACGGATGATCTCTGTAGTTTGGTTTATGATAAATGTCGGAATAATATCGAGGATAAAACATTTTTCAGAGATTATGCGAGAACGGGTGATAATGGAGACGCGATCGATATAGCGAAGCTTGGAATTGGGTACAGGAGCGCGGAACACATCGCGGCATGGCATCGTATGTGAAAAGCCCCGGGCATGAGTGACGTCAAACCAGAGCCAATATGCTAATTAGATATGACACAACGTGGTGACGTAAGTGCGCCAATCGAGCAAGATATTGTGGGGTTTGCCTATGTAATATTCCTGCGCAACGTTGCGGTAGGAATGTCTTATTATATGTAGGGGAAATCCTTTGTGTACTTTAGCTTTCTGTTCACGATGAATTATTTCGTGGCTTTAAAAGCGCTATTTGGCGTCGAAGCAAAATGCCAAATGCACTTACTGGTTTTGCGTTATCAATTAGTTATACAACACCGCTAAGCTCGCTAGCTTATGATTCCGTTTGAGAAGCATTGTTTTAAGCTATAACCATTCTACATGAATTCTAACATTTTAAGAGGTAATATTGGACAAATTGTTGTCTCTGAAATAGCATAGGTATCGAAAGGTATGCATTGATATTTAAATATGTGAATCGAATTGAGACGTGGGCCAGACCGAGAATATTATTAGTGTATTTTTAATTAAGTGTATATTTGAAAGTGTATGATCTGCCAAGTTGTTTTGCATAACTGTATAACACAACGACAATCAAGCGTATAACGTACTACATTTAGGGTGTGACAAAATATTTCTCAGACACTGTATCAGCATGGTGGCAAATATCAGTTCGGTTATAAACGGTTAATGGCGGACCGATACTTGTATTGTTCATCAGCATTTATATCAGCATTAGATAGCGGATCAATCAGCTTCTCTATCTTATAGATGATATTCCAGCATCGAGATATCAAGGTAGTTTATCAATCCCTAAATCACTAGGAGACGTTATTCTAATACAAAAGTATAATATCATGCCCCTTATCAGCAGGAGATTAGGAGATATTACTCTGACATCTAGGTAGTTTATCAGCCGGTTTATCAGCAGAAGATATTACTCTAATATCAAGGCAGTTTTCAGTCCCCTTATCAACAAAAGATATTACTCTAACATCAAGAGCAGTTATTATCAGTCCCCTTATCAGCAAAAGATTTGACTCTAGGTAGATTATCAGTCCCTGCGCTGGGCAGGAGACTATTACTCTAACAACATCAACGTTGTTTACGAGTTCCCTTATCAGCAGGAGCTTTTACTCTATTATCGAGGTAGTTTATCAGCCACCTTATCAGCAGAAGATATTACTCTCTCATCCACGTTGTTAATCAGTCCCCTTATCAGCAAGAGATACTGTTGTAACATCAAGATATTTCCCCATTTCCATCCTTCATCAAGCAGGAGCTCTACTCTATCAATCAGGTAGTTTTCAGTACCCTTATCAGCAGGAGATATTAGTCTAACATCAAGGTAGTTTATCAGTCCCCTTATCAGCAGGAGATATTACTCTAACATCAAGGTAGTTTATCAGTCCCCTTATCAGCAGGACATATTACTCTAATATCAAGGTAGTTTATCAGTCCCCTTATCAGCAGGAGATATTAGTCTAACATCAAGGTAGTTTATCAGTCCCCTTATCAGCAGGAGATATTACTCTAACATCGAGGTAGTTTATCAGTCCCCCTTATCCGCAGAAGATATTACTCTAACATCAAGGTAGTTTATCAGTCCCCTTATCAGCAGAAGATATTACTCTAACATCAAGGTATTATCAGTATCTTTATCAGCAGGAGATATTGCTCTAACGTCAAGGTAGTTTATCAGTCCCCTTATCAGACACTTTATCAGCAGGAGCTAATACTTTTAACATGTATCAGCAGAAACTATTATTCTAACATTAAAGTAGTTTATCACTTACCTTATCAATAGAAGATATTTCTCTAAAAATCAAAGTAACTTATAAGTCCATCAAGGTAGTTTTTCAGTCCCCTTATCAGCAGAAATATTTTTCTAACATCAAGATAGTTTATCAGTAACCTTATTAGCAGAATATATTACTCTAACATCAACTTTGTTTTTCAGTCCCCTTATCAGTAGGAAATATTACTCCAACCTCAAGGTAGTTCATCAGTCCCCTTATCAGCAGGAGATATTACTCTAACATCAAGGTAGTTTATCAGTCCCCTTATCAGCTGGAGATATTACTCTAACATCAAGGTAGTTTATCAGTCCCCTTATCAGCAGAAGACATTACTCTAACATCTAGGTAGTTTATCAGTCCCCTATCAGCAGAAGATATTACTCTAACATCTAGGTAGTTTATCAGTCCCCTTATCAGCAGAAGATATTACTCTAAGATCAAGGTAGTTTATCAGTCCCCTTATCAGCAGGAGGTATTACTCTAACATCAAGGTAGTTTACATACATACATACATACATACATACAATGGGTTTTTATACCGCGCCATTCCTAAAAGACCACAGCGCAAAAATAACCACAAAAAACATGAAAAAATGCATGGCATCAAATTTAAAATACAATGAGAAAGAAGAGTAACTGACAAAAAAAGCAAATGCAAGTAATTTAAATGTGAGAAAACAGATGATGTTTGAGAGCTTTCTTGAACACTGGTACAGAACATGAGGTACGGACTGCTATAGGTAAAGTGTTCCATTGTTTTGGAGCAGCATAGAAGAAGGTTTTATCAGCAGCCGATCTTATCAGTCCCCTTATCAGCAGGAGATATTACTCTAACATCAAGGTAGTTTATCAGTCCCCTTATCAGCAGGAGATATTAGTCTAACATCAAGGTAGTTTAACAGTCCCCTTATCAGCAGAAGAATATATTACTCTAACATCAAGGTAGTTTATCAGCCCTTTATCAGCAGGAGATATTATTCTAACATCAAGGTAGTTTATCAGTCCCCTTATCAGCAGGAGATATTATTCTAACATCAAGGTAGTTTATTAGTCCCCTTATCAGCAGGACATATTACTCTAACATCAAGGTAGTTTATCAGTCCCCTTATCAGCAGGAGATATTATAGTCTAACATCAAGGTAGTTTATTAGTCCCCTTATCAGCAGGAGATATTATTCTAACATCAAGGTAGTTTATTAGTCCCCTTATCAGCAGGACATATTACTCTAACATCAAAGTAGTTTATCAGTCCCCTTATCAGCAGGACATATTACGCTAACATAAATGCGTAGTGTTAGGAGTTTATAAGTCTCATTATCAGCGAGAGCTACTTCTCTATCATTAAGGGAGGTTATCAGTCCCTGATCAACAGGAAATATTACTCTAACTAATTGTTTTTTAATATCTTCCATGTATAGTGGTGTGCAAATGTGGAACGGATTAACAATTAGTGACAAGGAGGAGGGGGGGTTCCTAGGGACCCTCCAATTTGTTTTCGCGCTGCCCGATTTTGGCCGCTTTAATTATAAAGTAGTTTATAAGTCCATTTATCAGCAGGAGATATTACTCTAATATCAAGGTAGTTTATCAGTCCCCTTATCAGCAGGAGATATTATTCCAACATCAAGGTAGTTTATCAGTCCCCTTATCAGCAGAAGATATTACTCTAACATCAAGGTAGTTTATCAGTCCCCTTATCAGCAGGAGATATTATTCTAACATCAAGTTAGTTTATCAGTCCCCTTATCAGTAGGAAATATTACTCTAACATCAACGTTGTTTTTCAGTCCCCTTGTCAGTAGGAAATATTACACCAAAACAAGGTAGTTCATCAGTCCCCTTATCAGCAGGAGATATTGCTCTAACATCAAGGTAGTTTATCAGTCCCTTTATCAGCAGGAGCTATTACTCTAACATTAAGGTAGTTTATCAGTTATCTTATCAGCAGAAGATACTTTTCTAACACCAAGGCAGTTTTTCAGCGCCCTTATCAGCAGAAGATATGACTCTAACATCGAGGTAGTAATCAGTCCCTCTATTTACAGGAGTTATTACTCTAACATCAAGGTAATATTTAGTCCCCTTATCAACAGAAAATATTACTCTAACATCAAGGTAGTTTATCAGTCCCCTTATCAGCAGGAGATATTACTCTAACATCAAGGTAGTTTATCAGTCTATTTATCAGCAGAAGATATTACTCTAACATCAATGTTGTTTATCGGTCTTCTTATCAACAAAAGATACTGCTCTAACATCAAGGTAGTTTATCAGTCCCCTTATCAACAGGAGATATTACTCTAACATTAAGGTAGTTTATCAGTCTATTTATCAGCAGAAGATATTTCTCCACCATCAAAGTAGTTTATCAGTCCATTTATCAGCAGAACCTTATTCTAACATCAAGTAGTTTATCAGTCCCCTTATCAGCAGGAGATATTACTCTAACATCAAGGTAGTTTATCAGTCTCTCTATCATGTCAACATCAAGGTAGTTTTTCAGTCCCCTTATCAACAGGAGATATTACTCTAACATCAAGGTAGTTTATCAGTCTCTCTCTATCATGTCAACATCAAGGTAGTTTATCAGTCCCCTATCAGCAGGAGATATTACTCCAACATCAAGGTAGTTTATCAGTCTCCATATCTGTAGAAGATATTACTCTAACATCAAGGTCAGTGGCGTAACCAGCGGGGGGCAGGGGGGCGAAAGCCCCCCCAAACAAAACCCTTGCCCCCCCTTCCGCCCCCCCAAATGAACTGACCTTTGTACAGTGTCTATGGAGAAGGACCCAAATGTGCCCCCTCAAAAAAAAGTCTTGGCACCCCTTCAGCCCCCCCCATTTGTAAAGGTCTGGTTATCAGCAGGAGATATTTCCCTAACATCCAAGTCGTATATAAATGACTAATACCTATAAAAGCAGTATCTACTTTCAAACCAAACCAAAACTAACCCTACTACAAACCCATACCAAACCGCACCAAAAACACAAACACCACGACACAATGTAAACTCGCTAACCCACATCCACATACACCCCGACCTATCCATATCCACCCCAACTCTCATACCCACCTTCCCCCCTCCCCCCCCCCACACATATCACCTTTCTTTCTCCCTATGCCCACATATTGCTATACATCGTGATTCGTTCTTAATTTTAGTAAATATATAATAAATATGTCAAGACGCTCGCTCAGACATCAGAGAAATAAACAAGAAGTCTAGATTCAGGAGCAGGATGAAATTATTGACCAAATTTACAATGATTTAAGATAGCTCCATGATGTTGCGAAACAGAACTTCATTGCATTCACGCGCTCAGTTCACAGTCCACTACTCATCTCAATCTAAACTGAAGTTAATTGAACCTCAACCTATCAATTAGGCGGTCGGGAGTACGTAATTCTGTTTCTAAAATTGAAAAAGGTTGGCGTAGTGTGTGAAAATTCTCAAACTGGAATAATACCGAAATGGCATTTGTGGGAGAAAATGATTCGCCCGTAGAGTTGCGTGTTAGCTTTTCCGTGTCTGCGAGTACCGAATTACCCCACAGAACGTTCAAATCTTTCTCGCCTAGGTTTCTATAGGTTCAGACCCAATTACGATGCTCATGTAAAAAATAGTAACGGACCCTATGATGCCAAAACTTCCATAGAACTCTCCGTTTTCCGGAGATATTTGAGATTTAGTTTCATTTACAACACATTCTCTATGGGACGGACTGATAACGTTAATCTCTCGCGCAGGACCAATTTAGATAATATCTTTCGCAGTTTGTGACACCGACTACACACTTTCCGGACCGCAGTAACTATCATTAGGATATTTTGCAGTCATCACATTAAGCTGAATCCTGAATTAACGGACCATTTCGTTTCGTTTGGCAACGTTCAATTACTAATTACTCACGTGTGGTTACATGTGAAATTAATAAATCTTTTAAATATGGTAGCTTAACTTACAGGATTTTGTTGTTAAATTAAGGTTAGCGACTATTATGTGCGCGTTGTATTTCCAAATTTAGAGGGATTTGCTGTGTAATTTTCAAGCTCGGAACCACCAAAGATATTGGTATCATTAGGAAATATAAACAACATTTCAAAAAAAAAAGCGTTGCGTGTTCTTTTGCATTCATGATGCAAACAAGAGAGGCTTTTTTGGTCCACCCGGAAATGAACTTATGACAGGGGTTTATGGCCATGACAATGTACACAATGGGCACGGCACGGGAAAAACGAGGATGAGGAGGAGGGGAAGAGGCACGTTTGAAAAGACGCATTAAAAAGGGGACTCCGAGCACCGAGAACAATTAGAAGGCTTCATAGAAATGTGGTGTGGACACCAAACCAGAAACCTTTTGCTACAAGAGAACAATTAGTTGTAACAAATGATAAAGTAATACTTGAGAACTATGATAAAATGAAAACAGAATTTTTCCAAAAAGGAATGAAAGATATAGGTGATAATTATTACAAAAAAAAAAAATAATAAAAAGCAGTATGTTGGAATGCTACACGTGCGAGGGACGAGGACACTGTTAAACGCAAGAGAGGGACCCAGGTCGCATGCCCTCTACCAAAAAACATTGGTCAAAAAATGAAAAGTTACAAGAGAATGCTTGAATACGAAAAAACAGGGGAGGGGAGACTGAGACGAACTATACAGTACAGGACAAACTATGACAAACATGATGGGATGACTTAAGGAGTATTATCAATAAACTGTATAGGAGTAGATATCAGAGCAAGAGGGGGAAATGGAGAAGAAAAAAACCTAATTAAGAAGGGCATGTAATACAGCTTGACAAGAGATCTGATTTGACAGGTGCTATAAACATGGTAACGACCACGCATACAATAGCCACATTGGGGAAAGGAATGCCGCAAGGTTTCAAAAAGTGTGCCAAACACACAACCTAAAATGATGAACATGATGATACCATATCAAGAACTCAATAAAGATATTGTGCTATCATTAAAACCCGTTACTGTAGCATTTTTTTAAAGTTATGGAGAGTTGTAATGCTGTATTCTTGGGTTTTTTCACCATTATTTTAGCTAATATACTCAATTATTACATTTTTCGATGTTTAAACGAAGTGGGTAATACGGTATGGCCATTTTGTGAACCCTGGTCACTGTGGACCTACCTATGGAACCACCCACCGCGGAAAATTTAAGGTCTCGATTGAGGTAATATTCCGATAGGTCGATTGTCGTGGGCCATATCGTTAAATGTTAGTCTCGTTCACAATCAAGTCCTTCTGTAGTACCATATTGAAACGCTAAAATTATCATTCGTCGTCGTACTTGAACATGTTGAAGTGGCATCTAAGACACACTATAATAAACTTTCGCGCGTAACAATCATCTGATTAATGGCGAGTGGAAGTCAAACGACAGCTGTACCAGGGAGTGAGTCATTGCCCCAGTTTACATTGGGTCTGTTTGTGTGTGAGTATTGAGTCTTTATCGATTTTCTTCCGATAAATTAAAAAATATCAGTTCATT
>JAMKCH010029503.1:0-62316 GCA_023653785.1 Ophioderma brevispina
GCCGAAATTTAAGCGAGCGAGCGCGGTTTATTGGTGCGACCATCAAATCCCGGGCTGACGTCATGCACGGAGGTAAGGAAATTGAGTGTATCATTATGGATGATGAATCGGTTCATTCCTTATGTTTTGAAGTTCGGAAATCGACAGGTTCAATGGATGCTGCGTAAAATCACAAAAACACCATTCCTAAATATCTTTTGGCTTCAAAAATTCTAATCCTTCTTAAATTTAAATCTTCGGAAACGGAAGCTGGGTTTAAAGAATTTCTTCTGGTGGCAGCAGAAAATATGAACTTCAAAAACATTTTTGGATTAACGAAACACAATTTCATTTTCGGATTAACGAACCGTATTTAATTTCGGATATAATGACACTTTTTCTCATTTTTCGGGATCAAAACAAACTATTTATTTTCGGGACTCAAACGAAACATTATTTTAATTTTCGGATCAAAGAACCTCATTTCATTTTCGGATCAACGACCCTCATTTCATTTTCGGATCTATTGAATCTGATTTCAGTTTCGGATCAACGAACCTTATTACATTTTCGGCCAACAAACCTTATTTCATTTTGGGATCAACGAAACCTTCGGAAAAAAAACGAAGAACCTTCGAAAAAACGCAACTTCGGATCAACGAACATTCGGAATAACAAACCTTCGGAATAAAGAAACAAATCTTCGGATAACGAAACCTTCGGAATAACGCCTACGTAGGAGAGGAAATTCTTGTGTTTGGATTAACGACCTTCGGAATAACGAACCTCGGAATGAACGAACCTTCGGAATAATGAACAGCAACCGAAATGAAGTGGTTTAGACAGCTCCTGAACCAGGGCACGGTCGTGCACGACAGGAAAGTCAAAGGTACGGTTTTCTTATGGGGAACGATTAGATAGCAGGGCAAGTTCAAACAAGGTTTGCGGTTTCCTTTTGCACCTGTTGTCCAAAAATAAACCTTCGAACGTTTCGGTAGATTGGTCTACAACGATCCAGTGAAATTGCGAGAAATTGTTTATTCCTATAAAATATCTCCTCCTGTAACTTTAAGAAGAAAGAAGGAGGCCTTGACAAGGTTCCGTTTGGATCCGATCCCAAAAACAACCTCAAACCACAAAGCAAATAAAGCCGAGAATCGCGAAATTCACTTAAAATATTATTATTCGAAGATGCGAATTCAATTCTGCTAGGCAAAAAAAAACCACTGATTAAAAAACACGTTTTCATACAAAATTTTCCAAGAGGAACTCAGGGAACGACCGATTTTAAACCAGTCTGGAAATCAAAATAGAACTTTTAACTTCTATGTAAAAGTGAAATTTTTTTAAATGAATTGATTACTAGTTATGACATAGTAGGTCTATTGGGATTCCACCTGATATTTCTGAAGCTGGAAAAAACACACTGTTTCAACAAAGACATTTTCAAGTTTATATTACAAAAAACGCCTCTTATTGTGACAGCTCACGCGAACAGTGTTGGTTTGTACAATGTAGTTTTAAAAATATGCAAATGGACCAAAAGAGAACAAAATACTTCACGACCTTCTTCATCTACGAAACAATGGTTTTGGTTTTGTGTAAACCAAACTCTAAGAATCATATTGCAATCACATGAACAAACCAGGAACCGCTTGCGCGCTGTGAACAAATTTTAATAATTCCATTGCCTATTGCACTTGTTAGAGTTCCGTTTTGTAAAGATCTTCACTAAAAGCACGTGTTTATTTTTGAGAAATCGATTGAGGCGATAATAAATATATTCAATTAACTTCATTCAATTACAACGATAACTTAAAATAAAAAGCATAAAAATATAATTAATTTTATGCTCTAGGTAAGCAGTCAAAGACAACATTATACATGTAGAAAGTGGGCAAAACTTACAAAAATCGGGAGGAACAACATTGCATGGTAATCCATACAATATTCTTTTTCAAAATTTCATTTAAAGGCAGTTTGGAGACATGTTTCAGCAGGAGTGTCATGTTTTGCTTCTAAAAGCGGTATTGTATATTTTCAAAAAAATCGAACGGAGTTCTCTTAACGTTTTCAAGAATCCTTGTCCGCCGATGGGGTTTCGCGTTACCGGCTGAGAGTGTCAGTCAGTGTGTCATATCCAATAAACGTTCAAAGTGGCTACATGTTAGATGCATAGACTCATGTTCATCTGCATGACTGGTGGGTTCCTTGCAAATTAGGCAGGTAACTCCACTGGCCTAAAAAAGTTAGGTCAGTGTTTGTATACTGATTTTAATCATTTTTTCTATTCGATTCATATGTATCATATGGAAATACTTTGGCATATTTTTATTTAAAAACTGAACATTTTTATGATAATCATCAGGCCCAGAGGGTTCCTAGATGGTAGGAGTTCATATATAAGTCCCAGGGATAGGCAAATGAGGTATACAATTGATTCAGTCATGAGCTGTACTGACGTTGTGCAGTAGCGCGTGGAAGGATGGCAATAGCTTCGTTGGCATCCTGGGACTCTATATGAAAACCGTCTACTAACTGAAATAGCCACTTTTGGCGTCTCTCGTTAAGCAATAGCTAGCAATGATAGTACTTTTTTAACCACAGCACTCCCAATTTAAAATTTGAGATTTGTGCACAGTTGTGTTGGGCATTGTTGGTTTGTGAAACCGTATGCTCAAAATTGCGTATTTGTCATAAAGAAGGGATTTTTGTAATCAGAATCGGGATCCCCGATTGTAATTACGGGACGGACGCCTGGAAACGCCAAATTTTCGTCCGTCCATTATGAAATACTCTCACCTCAGGGAAATACGTCTAGCTGAACTTTCGCGAACCAAACGGAACAGCTAATAGCCTAAATAAGGGATGAGTGTGACATAAAGTACATTATGCGCTATTTCCCCGCTATTTCGCATTGAAGGACATTTTCTGCAGCCGTTGAATTTTATCGGTGATCCCCGATATTAAATTTTTCTATTACAAATTTTTTTTGCGACACAGAAAGACTTTCGAGCTTTACCATTCACAGAGATAGTTTACTATTCGATTAACGTTGCAAAAAGTTCAGTTTTAGGAAAGGAGCACTCCTAAGTGGCTATTGATTGTCAGACCCTGATTTAAGCTTACTTCGCTCAAAAGGTATCGTATACCCTAGACGTGCCCACTGGCGATTAAAAAAAAGTTCCCGCTGAAGCAAAAAGAATCATTAAAAATATTTTTAAATGCTAACCATTTCAAAATAAATCATAATAATTGCCACTTATAAAGTGCTACAATCAAAGTAACCTAAGCGCTGTACATAATCGCACAAACACGCCAAAGATACAGTTCATAATATATTAAAATGAAATACACCAGGAATACAATATAAAAAACTAAATGATAAACATAATGATTTAACATTTCAATTATTAAAAAAGAAGAGGTTCAGATATGACCATTGCCACCCAAATAACTCACTCTGAGTAAAAAGAAAGGGATATATCTTCAGTCTAAAATTTAACAGTGGAAACAGTTGGTGAATTTCTATCATCCACCGCGCGCGAGACTGTTCCACGTACGGGGAGCTGCAATGGGCAAAAGCCCGGTTACCCATACATATACGTCATTTATCAAGGAAGGAGCCGTGACAATAAAATGCGGAATGGGCGCTTGCTCGCCACGACCTGGGGGTCATTTATTGAAGGCAACACATAGCCATTGCCACCAATTCACAAGTTAGCTGTAAACATGGAATAACAAATTGCATTCAGTAAACACACTTGAACGACCTAATTGCTGATACAAACAAATGCAATTACACGCACACTCTTGTCAGGTGCATTACCTTAACCCTTATCGAGGCTTGTCTCTTAAAGGTGATTTTAATAGATTCAGAAATGAGATTAATAAGCTAATGCACAAGGGTGTCGGATGCCTACCCTAACCCCTTAAGAGGCTCTCACCTTTGAAGGTGAAACAACCAATTAGCTACCTTAAGACAATTAGTTTATGTGTTACTGCAGAGGGTGCGGACCCAATACCTAAGAGGCCTACTCTAAAGGTATAGATTTAACACATCGTGGGTTTGCAAAATTAGTGTCGGAATCAATGTAACTCGTTTGAAGAAAATTTTAAACAAAAATGCAAAAGATTTGAGAATGCAGACGGGCTTGCACTAACCCTGCCTAATGTTTTTAGAGGCACGACTCTATAAAAGCTGAGCTAAGCTATATGAAAATGATATTTACTCTAGACCTTAAGCCAAAATGATGGCCCAATTCAAATAGCCCCATGAACTGTTTATTTAAATAGGGACTAATAACAGAAAGGTACATATGAATCCTTAAGTGGACAATTACAGGATTGGTGCAAACCTTCTCCTTTAATCTCAGAGGCAAATACTCTATAGTGAAATCGGCACTATACAAAAAAAATACTTGGAATTCCTTTGAAATTACTTACTTAAAATTGGCCTTAATTTGAAGACGATTTTCGGGATAGGTTGCTAAACCTACCCTTAATCTCAGAGGCATGTACTCTGTAAAACAAAATCGGCCCTACTACAGCAATTACAAATGCAATCCTAAATGCCAAAAGTGGAAGTAAATAAGGTGGTTGAATTCCTCAATTGTGCATACCGAATCCTGTCTCAGATGGCAACTACTCTGTAGACTGGAAAAGCAGCCTTAATACACTGAATAAAAATGAAGGTAAAATATAGGCTACGTGATAAAACGGGTGGGTGATGATTTTTGAAATACCCATAACCTTCCAGAGGAGCAATTGTCTGATTAAAGAGTCTAGATCCGGGAGGAAGGGGGGTTTTTGAAATTTGAAGCGATGCAGAGCTGTACGAAACACGACCAAGGGTTATTAAAGGCGGGGGAAGCATGAAGCCAAAAGCTATCGAAGGGACAAAAGAGATGCGACCTCTTAACATTGCGAGCGGGTGATAGGCTAACCAACAAAGAAAGACGATGCTGATGGAAACAAAGCACCGCACAAAACAAAAGTGAAAAGACATGAAGGATGAAAGGGAAAACTACGGTGGCTCCTACCTTGATAAAAGACGTTTATAATTTGACTACAACCCCTGGGGGGCCTCCGCAAATAAAACGGAATTATGAGATAAGTTCTCGACGGGGGGCGCGGGGGTATGGACTTGGGAGTTACCATTTCGTATCTTATAGGTAATGAGTCAGATTTTGAAACGGACGCGGTCTTTAACTTTTAGCCAGGTAGCTTGTTCAGAATAGGAGAAATTGGGATCTAATCGGTTTGTCAAAAAGTGACACGTTGTAAAGGTGCAATATTAGAAGGAAGACACACAACAGAGAATTATTACAGTCTAATTTAGTGGATACAAAAGCATGAACCAGGAATATGTGGTAGCTTGATCTAAGTACCTACGGATCCGTCCAATCTCCGTAGATGCCAAAAGACGCAGAGCATGGCGATTGTCCTCATGTGATCTTTCATTTGAATTGTCCTATCCAGTGTAACACCAAGATCCTTAGAAGAGATCGGCAGAGTGTTGATTATGGCATCACCGATTACAATAGCTGTTAGAATGGAAGGAGTGTGATGCTCAGAATGAAAATGCACAATCTCCGTCGAAGCATTCAGCATATGAGCATTGGTGATGGCCCAGATCTTACATTCAGAGATACAATTTGTTATAGTTCGATTATGGAGATGACGCAGTACTAACTAAAGTTGGGTAATCCTCATAAATCATGTGCATAATTGTGCTATGTGCACCAATCACGTAACTCAAAGGACAGTATATAGTGTATGTTTGGGTATTATAAGGAGAAACACTAGGATCACAATGGATTATTCTTCAGATTAACACACACGTCGTTTTATTATGAGTGACATGGTTAGTAGAAGAAGGCAATTGTTTACATCAATGTATCGATCAGGTCAAAGGTTAATTAGAATCGACATCTGTTATCAATATGAGTATAGTCATGGCGTATTGTATTTCATACCCCCTACTTCTTAGATGATATTACCATTTTATCTTTTTAAAGTTACAGTTCACTATGTAATATCTGTGAAGAGAGTCACTGTACAAATTCACACCTGTAATTAATATAATTGCCAAGATATTAAAAATTGTTAAGTAAATATGTGAAAGAGATGAATAAATTTCAATTTTGCCTGTAACACATTTTGTGAGTACTCTTTCTTAGTGTTCATGTTCATATCAAACTAACTCCAATCTGCTGTTTTTATAAAGGCAGATTCAATACACAGGATTTCTATTTGGTATTCCATACCATAATAGTTTTTTTAAAACATTGGACGCAAGTTTGGATGAGAGTCTTTGAAAACACCAAAAGATTATTATTAAACATTTGAGAAAAGTAAGTTTGCCATCAATGGTGGAATACCAGTGAAACATTTTTTTTAAACTTAAAACAGTCTGTGAGGGTGCAGAGATTTATTTCAGTCAACTATCTTTTTCTGATAAAAAGAGTTCCTCACATTCATTGACACATTAGCTATAGTTCAAAGTCAAGTCCATTCCCGAGTTGGTCATCATGGAAACCAATTGTTCACTTTACACTATTACTATACTTTGTGAATTGTAAAAAAAAAAACATACATAAAAACAGTCATATATTGCCTGAGTTACTTTTCAAAGTCCTTGTACTTTGTGTTTGGCTTTGAAATTCTGCCGTATCTGGTTTTCACTGGGCTGGCGAGTTTTCTGTGGCTGATGGCGGTTTGTTGTTCTGTCATGGCTGCAGAGCAGGGTGCAGATTCTCAATGGTTGAATGAACAACTTGCTGTGGTTGGCTTTCTGGCTGCGCTATGTTGTAGCTGGCTGTTGTGAGGTTTGTGTGGGGTTGTGTGGGGTGTTTTTTACAGGAATAAGAGCTTCCTGTTTGCGGATTATTGTAGTTCCAGTGTTCACTTCATAAGATCTGGTTGTGGTAAGATCTTAGTGACAGTCCCTGTACGGTCATAACCTTTTCTTGGTTTGAATGCGTACTGTCTGATGGGAATTAGGGGCTGCAGTGGTTTGGATTGTCTGTCGTAGTAGAGTTTCTGCTGAGAGCGTTCTTCTTGAGTTGCTAGAGACCTTATGGGTTTTCAACCAGTCTTAGGCTTTTCAGCAGTTCTTATGTGTGAGATTGGTTTTCAGTGACAAGCGACAGGAGTCTCTGAGCTGGTTGAACCCCAATGTGTGTATCTGGGCCATTGCGTAGGTTGAGCAAGTTCATGTAAATATCAAAACCATACGCGTTTTGTCTTTTCTACGATCTGTTTTGGCTTGTTTGACCAGAATTTTCTGCGAGGACCGTTTGATTGCGCGTAGTCCGGACTCGACGTCACGTGCTTGAAGTTCCAATCTTTGCGAACTGTTCAAAATTGTTGGGACGCATATTGTCCTCCATTGTCGGCTAATCAGTAGTTGTGGAACTCCATTGTTGCACAAAATTCTCTTGAGTTTGTGATAATTGTTTCCGCTTTCAGATATTGAGTGAGTTCATGTCAAACCAACCACTAGATGAAGTCCAACAATAAACGATATAGTGTAGCGTTGTTCCACTCAAACAGATTCTGTTGGCAAAAATTTCCCGGTAGTAAGGTTATTTCGTGGGTTCAGGGGCTCCTTCTGCTTGATGGTATTTCAGACTGTTGCATATCGCTCACATACGCGTTGACATGTCCGTAATGTCAGAGTTAATTCGATGGGCCAGTGGCGACTATTCTCGCGAAGCTATCTGACGCTTTGGTGGCGTCACGCTCCGATAGACCTCTGTGCTTTAATTCAGCGTAGGGTTTGTGTAGCATTCTGGGATAATGGCTTTAGCACCCTTCATAAACAATTCCGTCCTCTATCGCCAATTCTTCGCGAACGAAAGCTGAAGTAGGTGCGTATTTCGGGGGTACACGGCGTTCTGAATCTGGCCCCTCTGTTGAGTGCCCGATCAGTTTCTGAAGGTGGTTATCTGATGCTGTAGCTGACGGGTTCTTCCAGTCCCTTAGATTGACGAGAACGCGAAACCTCATGACCAATAGTCCCATGGTCTGGGACTCTCTGGGCTCTTGAGGGCACGCGATTAAGGTGTATGCAAGATAAAGTTCCTTGCCTTTCTTGTAGATCAGTTTCAGATTGTATCTCTGTAGGACGAGTATCATTGATTGCAACCGGGCAGGAGCACTCAGAAGGGTTTGTTCAATTATAGTCACTATGGTGAGGATCCGTTTCCAATAGAATCTCTTTCCAAGATGTATGATGGAATTCTTGCATGAGAAGACGATCCTGCATTCCTTTCAATTTGGGCGTAGCGTTGTTCGGGTTCCGTTAATGTGCGTGATGCATACGAGACTGGCTGACCGTTTCTGGAGCAATGCAGACACCAAGTCCCAACTGACTTGCACACATGGAGTACAACTGTTTGTTACACATATAATAGGTAAATCGGGGCTCATTACTATTGCTTTCAATTTGTCGAAGGCTTGCGGTTGTGGATAATCCCAGTGCCATTGCACATTGTATGCAATGCTCACGTAATGGTCTTGTGATATCTGAGAGATTGTCTAGGAACTGGCCTATAAATAAGTTTAATATACCAAGAAAGCGGTGTCGCAGCAGTGTCCGTGGGAACAGCATTTCCGCGATAGCGGCGGACTTTCTCAGGGTCCGGTTTACAACTTCATCGTCATGAGATGACCTAGTAGACACTGATTCTGCCTGAACTTTACACTTGTTGGGATTTGTGAGACGGAGGACCAACCTCGCGTGGCTCTATCCAAACACAGCTATCAAGTTTCTATCCGCTCCGCGAGATCTCTACCAGTATCATGAATATCATCAACAATTATCTCGCATGGGTATCCTGAAAACAATTGCTCCATGGTACTCTGGAACACCTCTGAGCGGAGTTAAGACCATACGGCATTCTCAAAAACCGTACCTACCAAGTAGAGTATTGTGAAAGTTATCAAACTTAGACGATCGTTTCATCTAAGGGAATTTGCCAAAAAAGAATTTGTGAATCCATATCGAGAACAACCTTACAATCAGCAGATTCATCATGACTCTCCTCTTACCGTTCTAATGGGGGGATGTGGTCAGTTTGAGTGCAAGATTCCAAGTCCTCGGGTCAATGCAAAACACGAATTGATTTGTGTTCTTCTTCCTTTGAGCTACCATTGAGGAAACCCAATCAGTGGGTTTGAAAATTGGATGTGATGACACCTAGTTTAGTCATACTTGCAACTCAGTTTTTCACTGCTTCTCCATGGGCTTAGGTACGCGCCTTGGGGGACGCACAACAGGAGTTACGCTTTCATCAGAGTCTTTTGTACCTATTGGCACCGTCCTGAGTCATCACCAAAAAGCTCTGAGTTAGGCTTCAATTTCTGGTGCTGACGTTGATGCACTGATCTCGTGAATAAGATTGTCTGTAAGTGATGATCCCAACTTATAGATCCTTGCAACCCAAATTGGCCTCATATTGCGATCTACCGCCATAGAAATTCAACTTGTAACTGTCACCTGTGACTAGCCTAAATGGAGTTCAACAGAACCTACTGTATTGATCCTATCGCCACCGAAGGCTGGCCCGTCAGCTTTGGACGGAGCCTGTATCAAGCTGATCAAAACATATCCAACTTTGTGAACCAAATGCATGGGAACCACATGCACTTGGCCCTTGTGTCAACCTTTAGCATAGTATCAACCCCATTGATATCTACAAGTTGCTAGAATAGGTCACACTGTATCATATTGCCTACTTAAAAATCTTCCACCCTCAAAATAGTACTCCTGAGCATCTTCAAGTACCTTGGTGATCTAGTCATGAAACGTGGTTGCCTGTTTCACGCTTTAATTTGCGAAAACATTTCCGAAAGGTGTACCCAAGTTACCACAATACAGACACTTTTTGCCGTAAGCTTTACACCTATTCTTGGATTGTGTAGTCTCACCGTTTGATGAATTTGACATGTGAACCGTGTGATCTTCACTAGCAAGAACCAGTATGTACATGACTTGGTGCTTTGCCCCTTGAGACTTCTGGGACCTATTTTTGAATTTGGACTATTGTAACTGCGGTTTGCAGGCCTAAGCTCACACACTGAATTATTAGTAGCAGCCGGTTTGGACAGAGTTTGCAGAAAGTGCACCTCAGTCTGCTAGCTCATTTATTTACAAATTTTCTTGTGCTATAGTCAGCGTTAGATCATTGTTCTTTCAGTAACAGTTTGCGTACGTGATGTTCGCGATACCGCACACAAGTCTATCACGAATTAGTTCAAGTGTAATGGGCCAAATTCACATGTCTTTGCCATGTCTTTAAGTCTGCTATGTATGACTGAATGGTTCATTGGTGGCTTGATTTCTGGAATTGAACGTTTATCTCTCATTGTGTGTTCTTGGGCAGACGATTTCTTTAAAATTTCCGGTTCAGGACAGCTAAGTCCTCTTTACTTTCATCCGGAGGTACCTACTGCACCGTCTTACCTATACAGCTGCGTTTATATTCAAACTACGGGCCTTTTCACTGGCTTCGGGCCAGCTATGTTTAGCAAGGTGTATGCTCTCTCCTTATTGGACTTACTACCGTGAGCGGCTTCGATGAAAATGTCAAAGTCCTCCTCAAAACGCCGCCAGTTTTCAGCCACATTTCCACTGAATGCGAGTGGTTCTGGTTTCCGAAATTCGGCCATGATAAAATTAAATCAGCCCACTTTTCGTATGGACACCATGTATGTTTGGGTATTATAAGGAGAAACACTAGGATCACAATGGATTATTCTTCAGATTAACACACACGTAGTTTATTATGAGTGGACATGGTAGAGACAGCCAATTGTTACATCAATGTAGCGATCAGGTCCAAAGGTTACTTAGATCGATCTATCTGATTATCAATATGAGGATTATCATGGGTATGTGATATCGTTACATATAGGGATGAAATCAGATGTCACCTTGGAAAGTGGCTGTGGGTATTCACAAAAAGCTTGGGAACGAGTAGTAAGATAAATTATAAGAAATTAAATTTAAAAGCCACCGTAACACAGTTGCCCCAATGCGTACGACCTTGTCGACATGGCAAAAGAGGGAATGGGTGATGGTGTCAAATGCGGCAGGAAACAAGCAAATCAAACTGCCTTTATCGCTTTGCTTGACGCCAAAAACAGGTCGTTCCTACAGGAAGCATGGCTGTCAGTTGAATGGAACCGGCGATGCTGATTGCATATCAAAGATAAGCCATTTTTATGCAGATAGACTTAGTTGAGATGATACTGCTTTCTGAGTATCTTGGAAATAAAACATCAAGTTCGCAATGTTGCCGATAATTTTTAGATCTTAACACAGAGACCTGTTTGATAAGCGGTTTCACATGGGCCAACTTAAAAAATTATGGATACAAATCCCAGAACTCAAAGTTCGTTGAGAATTGGGAATAAGGAACCAAGATGGTCTAAACAATCTGTCCAATAGGGATGTTGGCAGAGTATCCAAGTCGCACGTCGATGAAGATGCTTGCATAACAAGATCCCAACCACAATCTCTGTCACTGGGTTCAAATTCAACCAAGCAGTTGTCAGCCACATTAACACTTAACTTTGGCAAACCCAAATTATCAGCTTGTTACGTATGCAGGCCGTTGTGCCTTTCCATGGAAGAATGAGGCAAATTTATTTGACAAAGTTCTTCGCAGATGTTAAGGAGGCCCCCGCTGATTCAAGGAACACAGTTATTGACCTTCTGAAAAAGCTGGATTGTCGTAAATACAGAGTTTTCATTGCGGTAATAACACATTGGATTCTGCAATCAGTTGTACATTTTTACATTGCGAAGAAAAAGATTTTGTCATTTTGTTTTTTTTTTTTTTTTTTTTTTTTTTTAAACCAAGCAAAGTCAATATTGGTACATTTTTTGAATAGCGCTCTCAATTTTTCAAACATTTTGAGATTCTTACACGGTGCATTGGTAACTGGGCGAGTATACCATACCTGTGAATGGTAAGCTCGAGAGTCTGAAGGAATTGTGGAATTAGAATAATTAATTATCGGGATCCCGATTAATAATTCAACGGCTGCTGGAACGGCCTTCCAATGTGAAATAGCCGGGAAAATAGCGCCGTGTTACATATCTACGCTCATCCATTAGTTGTTTTATTTGTTCAGACAAGTCAAGGTTAGAGGGTTTATTCTCGAGGGCATCTATTTCATCATGAGACGGAATAAACGTAGCATTCAACTCCTCCAGGAATTACAAAATTCCGCTTATTTTACGATAAATACGCATTTTTTCGACATTCTCGTTGGCAGGTGTAGTTTCTAGACAATTACCAATAACTTGCAAAAATATCAATTTGAAATGGGGCGCTCTTCAAAAATGTGCTAATATTTGCTGTAAGTCGCCTGCTCCCGAACCTTGTATGTATACTTGGTGCATTGGTGAACTAACGACTTGGTATGTTTTGGTCGTGTTGTCAGTAGCTCCACGCAGCACCTCATTGAATAATGTCTGCAAAGTTGGGCGATGTCAAATCAGTATTGACAAATGCAGATTGAATATCACGAATATACCCCTCCCCAATATTTGATGAGGGTGGGGGTGGTCAAGACGATCATCCTCTCAATGTGATGGCGTCATGGTGTTTGACCAAAAATAACTCATATTTACCATAAATAGTTAAAAAATGGCAACAATTTACGCGATTTCCCACGCATTTTGTTCTAATTTGACGCTTTAGCTTCTAAATGGCAATTTTTTAGCGCGATTCGCGCGCACATGTAATAGCAATTGATTCTTCAGTAAACCCGGTTTCATTCATAATTTTCATCAAACCCATCCCCCACTGTCAAAAGATAGTTAGCCACTGCAAACCTCAACCACCAGTTGCTCACCGGTTCCTCCCGTCTTTTCCGGGTGACTGATTTCTATTCTAAAAATGAAATGTGTTAAACCGCCATTTGAACCGCCGACCAGCCAGCGGGTGAGTTGAAGCCGACCCTAACCGCATCATTAAATTGATATGAGGCAAAAATTTGAGGGTTTATTTCAAGGATGCAGATACTCAGTGCTGCAACCAAATGGAAAGCTACTACCGGCTTCCAAGAAAAAAAATCAGATATTTGGGGAACATTTTATTTATGAACGCTGTATAGGAATAGGTTCAGAACAGTCTTTCCGACTTGTAACTCTGATTATTAAAATAAAAAGATGTTCTGCAAGTTCCGGAATTGGGGTGATGGAAGAAAAAAATAGGATTCTGACGCGGACCACTGGTGTCGCCATATTTCATCATTTTGTGTTTCATTAAAAGGTATATTTGAATGACAAAATATATGAACCATATTCTTCCTTCTTGCGTTGAGGCAGGGCCGCTAAATATGTTTTAAAAGTGGAGCCAACCACTGTTGATTGGTTGGGGTTTGAGAAATCGGGGTCCACCCGGTGGACAAAAGGTACGGCACTCATTGAGAATGTTAATCCGCAGTAGGTGAGGGAGAACAACATGGCAGGCTGGCGATGGCCGGCCGCAGCCCCCTTCGGTGCATATTGCTATTGAGCGACCGACTCCTTGGCGAATACGGTTTAAGGTGTCATCGCGAGTTGATCTTGGTTTGGAGTATGCTTGCAAGCAGTATTCCGTCTGTAAGATGTTGGATGGGGGAAGGAGAGTTAGCAAGGGTACGCAGAAAGCTCGGCGAGAAAAGGGCTTTCGATGGAAGATATGTCCGTAGGATGGCGAGGTATAAATACGACAAGATGTCACCATTATTGTGCACTAACAACTTGTTCGTCTCGTAACAATTCCATCACAAGAGTATATAGCTTTATTCAACAAAGCTTGTTGTAGGATTAAAATCAAGCTTCTTCCAGATGTAGTGGATGAGAAAGCCCTGAAAGATCTCCGTGGGCGAATCCCATTTTCCAACCTCTTTAGGATACAATGCATTTCAATTATTTTTAGAAACAAGTGAAACCAATCTAAGTCTATAAATATTAAAAATACCGACATAACGTGCATGAAGCTACCTCGCTATTATATATACCGCAAAAAAAATAATTGCCAACGGGCCGATGGACAAGCGAATACATGAACTACATCCATCTGTCATACCAGTATAATTTTGTAAACTACGACTTGAAGGGCTGATCAAAAACACATTTTTTTTAACTTTACATATAGATCTACACAATGTTTTAGATACATTGAGTCCAAGCTCTTCTGCTTATGGTAATTGGTTAAAATGACAATGAAAAGTTTTAAAAAGAAAAAATCTATGTTGTGGAACATGAAACTCGAACAGGAGCTTGCAAATTTTGAATTCCAAGCGCCATCCTTCTGTAGCACAATAACAATAGTGAGATTTATGGATGTGCTGGTCCGTTGCACAATTACCATTTCAATGTCGGTGTAAGAGAACTGGGGCGGTACCCATAACTAAGTGCCCTACCCAGATAGCAACTCTGTGATGATCCAATGTGGGTAGTATTTGGTTCATTGGCCTGGTTTGGTTTATATGTTTTGATAAATAATTTTGCTCATGGGCCCAATATTGGACCGATGAATAATTAGTAATAGTATTGGTATAACCAATATTGTTACCAATATTGTACCGGTGTTGTGCATGAGGATCATATATTGTAAATAACAATTATTTTAAGTATTGTTTCAAGGCTACTATGTTTAAATAAATTATTAGATAATGAGCTAGTCAAATAGTAAATATTTTTACTGAAACGTATAACCCGCATAGTATGTCACTAAAATAATGTTTCTGTTTTAAAACAGTCATGGTGAGACATTAGTGTATTCCTATGTTTTTGATGAGTTCTCGCAATGCTATTTTTAAGCATCCAGTGGATTTAAGTCAATAGTAAGCCAATGTTCTCCCAATAATTGACTCTATATTGGCTGCTTGTCTATTGGGTCAATATTCTTCACCAATATTGGACCGGGTGCCGATATGAAGCCGATGTCACAGCTGTCAATGGAAAGCCATTAATGGCCCAATATGCAGTAGCTACGATTTGCCTATGCCAAGATTGCCGACAGAAAACCATGATTGCCGTTTGACAACCAATAACGGACCAATAAAAGCCACCCACATAATGCCGATGCCAAGGTTACCTAAGGGGAACCATTGTTGGGCCATTATCACTATGAGGTAAGGCATGCTAATCTACCAAGGGCTCAGTTCAGTAGTCTTGGATAATCTATCTAACGGCCGCAGCCGAGATGCTGTTCACCACGTAGCGCCAAATGTCCCTGTTTGTCATTAAGTTGGGGATGTCAGATGGATCCTGCTGGATGTCTCGACCAATCACATCAATGTAGTTAAAGGGGGGACGACCCCTGTTTTGGCACGGTAACTTCCAACATGTGACATCTGAGATTACTTGGTCAATCGCGCGTTGGACAACAGAAGATGAAATTGGAGGGATATCTCCATATATCTGTGCTTTGGTCTTATGCTCACGCCAGGATATGTTTTGTACTCTCATAAGAAGCTTGGTGTAGGTGCCATCCAGTCTACCCTGCAAGTCTTTCTTCATGGTCCAGGTCTCAGATCCATATAACAGGATACTCTCTACACATGCTCTAAAGAATTTCAGCTTGGTTGAATTGGAGATACCAGTTTGCCATAAGTGGTGTAGTTTATTGCAGGCATTACAAGCTTGTCCTTTGCGTGACAGGAAGCCTTTCTTGCTGTCGGCAACATAGGACCCTAGATACTTGAAGTCATTGACCCCTTTGAGTTGGCTACCATCTGTAGTGCAGATAGGTTGATTATCATCTTCCTCATTGACGGTCATATATTCCGTCTTCTTGGCATTTAGATGTAGGCCGACTTTGTCTGCTGCAGCATTCTCAAGTGCTGTTAGTAGATCTTGTGTACCACATATCAGATCAGCTGTTAGAGCTAGATCTGCATAGTCAAGGTCTGTGAGAGACTGACCTTGGTGACGTCTAGATCGCTTGGATTTGATGGTGAGTCCTTTGTCGTTCATGATGTCAAGACTCTGCCTGAGAATATGTAATCAACCACGACTACAAATAGATAGGGAGCAAGAGTATCTCCTTGGAGGATTCCAGTAGTTGTTAGTAACTCCTTTGTGGGCCCATCCATTGTCTGCACAAAGCTATATGGGTTATCATACATGATGGCAATTTCCTTGACAGTCTCATCTGGGACACCGTAGTTGGCGAGAATATGCAGCATTACATCCCTGTTTACACTGTCAAAAGCCTTGGAAAAATCTACAAACACAATTGAAGCTTTTCTCTTGGAAATTCTCAACTCTTCTATGATCCTTCTGAGGGCAAGTATCTGAGGTAGTGTTGATCTGCCTTTGCGAAAACCATTCTGGTTCCGTCTGAGAATAGGATCCATGTGAGGAGTGATTCTGTTGAGCAGCATGTAGTTGTAGATCTTAGAGGACAGTGGTGACAGTGTGATTCCTCTGTAGTTTTGGGTTGTTGGAGGTCGCCTTTCTTTGGTAGGGAATGATGCAGCTGGTTTGTTTCCCATGTAGGTGTTGTTACAAAATTCTAGTGGACTCTTCCAGATTACTGCAGGAATTTTGTCGGGACCAGGTGTCTTGGTGTTGTTCAGTTTCTTCAGGCAGATCTGAAGCTCCTCTATAGCGAAAGGTCCAGTCTGGGTGGGTTGGGTGTCTGCTATCTTGTGATTGAAGAAAGGTTCATCAAGGTTAGTGTTATTCTGAACTGGTTTGTCAAGTAGAGAACTAAAGTGCTGAAACCACGTGTCAAGGGGCTCTTCAGTTATTTCACCTTCGATGCTTATAGGTGGGGTGGTCTTTTTATCAGTCAGCTCCCTCAGGGCCTCCCAGGCAGCAGCATGCTTGTTTTCCAACTGTAGGGCGTCAAGTGCTTCAGCCTTGGACTTAACATGCTCCTCAAGCACCACAGTGTAAGCATCATCAAGTGCAGTCTTAGCAGCATCAAGGTTCTGCTTGGAGCTTCTGGTGGATTTAGTACGGTTCTTCTTGGCTGCAGACTTCAGTTTTTCTCTGGCTTTGCTGACTTTATTGTTGGTATAAGCATGAACAATCCAGAAAAGTATAGTCTGTACTATCTAGAATGTTTAGGTAGGTGGTAAGTAAAGTCGTCGTGCCGAGCAAGCTCGTGCGCGGAGTGCCCATCTCTCTTTCCTTAGCGTTTGGGCCAGACTCCTCCGCATTATTTTTTGCTGTGGGGGTTCGCCACCCTCCTGCACCGCGAGTCTGTTACTTTCCAGCTTGAATAATGCTGGTACACCATTTATACATCTGGGTGGAGAGGAGTAATTGAGGTGAAGCGCCTGTACTCAAGGCACAACCGTTGCCGCATGGGATTATAACCCACGACCTTGGAGTGCGGGGCGAGTGCCCAATCCACTGGACCACACCGTTTTTGGGGCCCTCGTAAAGGTGGTAAAATTCGTGTAAAGTTACCTCGCATCAAATTTTGTATTGCTTGTATGATTAAAGGTCCATTGTCCCTATGGCCCACTCGGGGTTCCCTTGGGCGACATGGGCATAACATGGTCATGGGAAGTACATGGGGGGTGGCCTTCCCAAATGGGGCTATTGTAGGTTTTCATGGGTCAAAGATGGTTCTTTATTTCTTGTGCTTTTAAGTGGGTTTCCTATAAAATGGGACCATTGTAGGTTTCAATGGGTCATTGATGGGTTTCTTTACTTGAGCTTTTACGTGGGTTTCCTAATGGGGCCATTTTTGGTTTTCATGTCAATATGGTTTCTTTACTTGGGCTTTAAGTGGGTTTCCTAAATGGGGCCTTTGTAGGTTTTCAATGGGACAATGATGAGTTTCTTTACGTGGGCTTGAGTGTGTTTCCTACTGGGTCTATTTTATGTTTTTTTAATGGTCTACGCTTCCATCTGCGCTGTATTCGACGCATTCTGGGGTCACCTTGAAGGACATGGTGCCAAATTCAAGAGCTCCTGACTCGAATTGGACTCCCCACCCCAACTATACATTTCTTCGACAACGCAGACCTCCATGCTGGGCCATGTCCGCGAATGGAGGAATTGCCGTCTTACCGAAAGATAATCATGTTGCTAGCTACTACATCTGGCAAGAGGAAGTTGGTCGACCCATGCCCCGCTACAAGATATTTGTAAGCGTGATATGTTTTAACCCTGAACCTCGTACTTGGGTGCTGGGAGAAACTTGCCGACAATCGTCACCTTTGGCGGAGAACGTGAAGCAACACCTTAGCTTGGAGAACAACAATCATCAGCCAGTTTGAGAATCAGCGAGCTAAAAGAAAGCTGCACAGATCCTTGGATAGTTAAGCTGTGACATCCCATATATGTAGGACCTGTGGCAGAGACTGCCACTCTAGGATTGCCTCTTCACCACAGACGTCGCTTTTCACCTAACCTGTGACTCAATGGGGGCGCTTTATCCATAGTCATTTGCGACTGACGGAGGCCATTATGTGATTGTGATTTTTTTACTTGGGTTTAGGGGTTTCCTACAATGGGGCCCTTGTAGGTTTTCAATGGTCAAGATGATTTTTCTTTACATGGGCTTTAAGTGGATTCTTAAAATGGGCCTTGTAGTTTTCAATGGGCCAGCTGAGTATAGAGTGTGCTCATGCAGCAAATGTATTGTAGCAAATAACGTGATAGAATTTCATTCAATATCGTGTGAGAACCTCAATCCTGTCGATATGAGGCCATACATATAAGTTTAATATTTTAACTCCTTTAAATAATCAATTTGAACCAATTTAACAGAAGTACAAGTGGTCGACTGGATAGTGCATTAGACTTAAGATCACGAGGTCTCCGTTGCGAATAGTGTCAAGGGTAAGTTATACTTGTAACCAGTTTAATATTAGATGTAAGTGAGTGCCTAATGAATAGTTGGAATAAACCTAGCCAACTGAACTGTAACTCTTTTTTGTTGTTTGTATGCATCTGAGACTAATTTCTTTTAATAAGCATATAATTAGCCGTGAACACGCATGTGATTTGTACTTGGCACCATAAGGCTGCCCGCAGGAGGCACCCATCTATGGCCCACGTATAGATAACCCACTATGGAACAATGAGGTGCCATGACAAAAAAGGTGGGGCCCAGATGGTAACCTATTTGGGACCCAGAAAGTAGCCTATATTGGCCCCAATATGGGACCCTTGCCTCAATATTGGAGGGGTAATAGCCTCGTCCCCAGAGACCACAGATTTTACCGGAAGTGGTCAAAATATTGGTATCAGATGAAAACTACTATTTTTCTCAATTTCCCTGTGAAATTTTAGGGCCAAAGGAGGTTTGGTTCAGATATTATGAGCAAAATTATGTCCCATTTTGGTCGACCAATATTAATTTTACAGAGTACACTATGGGCATTACAAAATCACGTTTCAGGCCATTCTATCAAAAGTTTATAGACTTAAATCGGGTTATCCTCCTTTAAGCACAACTCGTCTCTTTCCTAAAAAAAAATCAACCAAAACGGAACAACCTAAATCGTGGAAACTGAACATTTCTAGGTTGCTCATGCTCATACGAACAATTGGCACCAATTTTGTCAAAATTAAAGCATTTGGAAAATTTAGCCCCCTGCACAATGATCAATCAAAAGTTCGATGACCTTTATCACATTTTCACCCATATCTCCGTAACTGAACTTCACAGTTACGCCAAATTATAATTATATTTTCTGATTCCTTATGATGAGACGAATCATTTGAGATACTTTTCAACTAAATTGAACCACTTTATAAGATTTTTCCCTTTTAATCCAAGATGGCCGCCAAACGGACCCCTGGGACAATATTTGATTTTGGTAACATCAGGATTCTTGAAGAAGATGGCATAGTTGTGCTAAAATCATGTTAGAATTTAGTTTTAAGGGGATGCATGGAAATCCATATAATCTGCTAGACTAATACGACTCTCAAGTTTGTGACAATAGTCCATAAGCTGCCATCACCAGATTTTCTGTTCGTTGCACCCAATTGGTGATGAATTTCCCCACATATCACCTGTGAAGGGGATGTCCCCCTGACTAGGATTAGTCATGTTTCACCGAAAAGCTGAAGTTAGCGTGTGTCCTGCCCATTTCCAAATGGGCAGCCATTGTTTTATGGGAAACCGCCGTACCATTTCATTATCAGATTATCATATTTCATTCACGAAAACAGTTTTTAACTTCCTGGAGGGGACTTAAACAACTAGGTGTCCAAGATGGACGCCGCAAGGCGGCCTGTTTTGCGAATGACTTTAAAATGGCAAATTGTAGGGATAAAAACCTGGGTGTATTTTAGGAGACCAACAAAAATACTTTATGGCATTAATATTTTAGTTTGCGGCACAGGCTTCTTTTTCAAGATGGCAGTGTTATAGTCGCTTAGGAAGAGGAGAAAAAGTAGCCCTAACCATAATTTTAACGTTATAATATAAAAACAAATTACTTTTCTAATAATGACCCCTTTCCAAATGTACAAAAATATTAAAGCGGGGGGATAGGGAATGACCCTGTCCAAGAGAATGCTGTTACAATAGTGGTCATATAAAGGTGTGGTTTAAACCGAACTCTATAATAGTTCACAGTTCATATCGACCTGATACAATAAATCATAATAAAATGCATGGGTGTTGACTGTATTTAAAGCCATTATCAGTCCTTTTTTTTTGCAAATCCAAATGCCCAGTCTTGTGTCTAAAATTTTAGTAAACAAATGCAGTAAAATCGTTAATTTCTTGACACAGTACGGCATGTAAGCTTAGCCAATACAGAGGTATTACTACAACCATTTCCAATACAATGCCAAAATATGGACTTGATGAAAAAAAAAATAGGGGGAGCGCGATTGTTTAATTTTGAAGAGAGAAAATCGGTATAGTGGCTTTAAGACTATCAGTGACGTCATAGCCTAGGTCATTTTGCCAGAAAAAATAACAAATATACTTTTGAAGTAAGAAGTTGTCTATATGTCTATAGAAGTAAAATTTAAATATGGTGATCTAACTCAATCTTTGTTTCTGACTTGTCTTTCATTCTCTCTCTCTCTCTACTGCCGAGATAATCTTCCTTCGTCAGCGCGCGTCAAACTCGTGTTGAGTAGTCTGAAATTGTCCAGAGTGGCAGTAGGAGAGAAAATGCGGGAAAAAATGTTATCAGCAATATTTTCCTCGGTTATTTTAATGTCGAAAAAAGATGTGCAGAAAGTGTGTGCTTCTTGATGTGGCCCCCTGGAGCGGGTAAAACCGCCGCAATCATAAGTTAAAGATCATGTCGTGTGAAATACAAATGCCATTAATTCTCTTTTTGGTGACTCTAAATTCTCCACCCACATTCGTAAACCAAACAGTGTGACAATGTAGTATACATTACAAAACATGCCCCTTCTGGCGGTCATCTTGGACATGTTTTAGCCCACTTCAAGAAGGTTTAAAACTTTATTTCGTTTTGTCTCGGAGGATAATAAATATACTGATGAATTACAATGGCAGTTTTTATAAACACAATGGCACTCATTTTGAAATAGGCAGAGTACCCGCTATAAGTGCACTTTCGCGGCGAAGGAAAACATTACCTACTCCTAGTCAGGCGACCACACCCTTCAAATCTATTTTGTGTCAACCAACTTGGGTTACGGTTTTGCTTTAAATATTGTTACTATCTGCCAACAACCTCAACTCTATCAACTTGTGGTTACTTGGCTTTCTTTTGAAAGATTGCATTGTACCTGCAACAATCTAACTCTATTTCGTTGTCAATCAATGTGTGGTTACTGGGCTTTGCTTTGAAGATTGTCTACTAGCTGCAAAAACACAATAATCTATTTGGTGTCATTCAACGTTTGTTACTTGGTTTTAAAGATTGCCTATTAACAGCAAACAATTTCTAACTCTATTAGGTGGTACTCAACAATATTTCAGAGGGAGGCGCCTGTCAACACTAGACAGGGTTAGTGAAAAGAGCAAACAGATGCACAATTGGAAGGTGGATGCTCCCGATTTTTAAGTCAATACATTTTTCATCTTGATAGAAGCCTTCACCCAAAAATCCCATCGTAAAGTTTCGCGCCGATATATCAACCCCTTTTGATGTGAGAGCTGAAAACATGTTTTTATAATCCCCAGAGATTACGTATAAAATTATCTTGGTCTTCGACCAAAATGGAGGCTTTTTCGCTCATGATATCCAAACTAAAAACATCAATTAGCCCTAAAACGTTCACAGGGTATATGATAGTAAAAAATAGTTTTAGCTTCCTCTGCACAATGAAAAGGTTCTCAGCACGAATCAACGATCATAAATTATGAGCTGAATCGTGTGTAGCCCTGCTCATTATATGAACTCCTTCAACGTGTTCACGTCCCCATGAGGGAAATCTCTCTCTGGGGCCATCATATTGATGGTAAACATTAACCGATTGCCAACCTTGAAACTGTTGCGGATACCGATGGCAGTTTTACATTTTTTTTTATATCTGTGATCCCAATTATACTCATTGCCTTTCCCCCTAAAAAAATCAGGAGAGAAAAGTCGATCTCTAACGACAGTTTTTTCTGCACCTTAGTCCATCACGTTTTTTTTTTACTTTTCGGTTCTAATTGTGACTATGGTGATTAAGCGATAGTAAATGGTTGGAATTGTTCCCCGTCGTGTGTTGTCTAAAATATTTTGTATGTGTGATGACCATTTTTCTCTGAAAATACAAGCCTTCACAGCTCCCAATTGGTGCACGAATTCATCATGCTTGCCATTTTAATGTATGGCGGTTTTTGATATGCACAAATACACACCACCAGATATGCACAATAATTCGGGAATCCGGGTGTATTCCTATGCTATGTGATGTGGCCACTAGCGTAGGTGCATCTCCAGGGGTATAATGGCTGTAAATGAAAGGCTAGAATTATAGTAATAATGATAGCTAAATATGTGTCACATGTCATGATCAAGTCGGGCAGGCTGGGCTGGGGGGGCGGTGGGGGGGGGGGGGGGGGGTGGAGGGGAGGGGAGGATGGCCGAGGTATGTGTCATGTGATAAAAGCGCTGGCTTGGGGAGGGGATTGTTTGTAGGTGACAGGGAACTTATGCTTTCCAGGCAGAGTGGGGTCAGCTAGTTATTTTCTACCTTGTTTGACAAATGTTACTCTACTGCAAATTCTCGTTTGTGATTAAAGTGGTGGGAAGGGGGTAGGCTGAGGTATCTGCACAGTCGGGGTTGTACATGTAGTGCTCACACACAGTGGGGTGGTCCACTTGAGATATTTTACATCTTTGAAAATTTGGACAAGGTCGGTCTGCCGGGGTGGGGAGAGGGAGGGTGGGGTGTGGTGGAAGGGGATGGGTACAGTGGATAGAAGGGGAACCAACAGTGGCGTAACCCGACATTTGCAATGGGGGGCCTGAGGGGTGCCAAGGCTTTTTTGAGGGGGCAATTTGGGTCCTTCTCATAGACACTGGTACACACAACATTCCGTTCATTTGGGGGGGGGGGGGGTGAAGGGGGGGCAAGTATTCTGTTGGGGGGGCTTGCGCCCCTGCCACCCCCCCCCCCCCCCCGCTGGTTACGACCGCCACTGGAACTCACCTCATATGACCCCCTTACCGTGCAGATTTGACCTCACATTAAAAGGGTCATAAGACATACTTGCAATATGGGACTCAACAATATTTTTGATACAGCGGGAACCCAAGGCCGAATAAACTTTGATTATTGATGATAGGCCTAATTGTGTTATTGATCAACAACATTCACTTTCATGTGATTCTAGAGAACATCTAGGGGGGGTCTATTCCTTGTAACTTCAAAATAAAGAAAAACGGCCTACCATTTTCTGATGCGGCTGAAAGTTATGTAAATATCAAATTTCAGGAACAGCCATATTTTAGGTTGTAATTTCATCTAAAAAATAGCAATCTTTAAGTTTTTATATCAAGTAAAGGTCGACTACGGCACGCTACCATGGTTTACTACGGTGAATTACGCCAGGATGTCAGGATCTTAGCATCTGACGGCACGCACAGCGAAGCTCCTTAAATATGCCCGCTAGTGACCTCGATTGTGACCCTTCATGAAAAATCATATTGCGCATGTTCAGATCGGAGAACGAAATAGACTGTGGGCCGCATGTGTAAGTTTTGATTGGCTCTGATAACAAAATGTTGACGAAACTTCCGTTAAAATATTGGGTGCCTGGGGAGCAGGCTATTAGCGATCGGAACATGGACCTTTAAAAGAACTAATTCTCACTTTAAGTCAAAATTGATACGCCATGATCTTCAGACAGCCCATATCTAGCTAACAACTGTAATCTAATATGAGTGTATTCATAGAATAAAAAGCAACTTAGCCAGTTTGACCATTAAGGGGGGTTATCCCGTACCAAATTGGAAAAATGTTTTCCCCTGCAAAAAGCGATATTGGTACCCGCTATATGCGGTAAAGCCTAAGCTTTGAAATACTTTTTATTGACTAATCCGATCTCGGTTCCGAAGATACAAAAAACTTGGCGAAAAGCAATTTGTCATTATACTTTGCATGTATTATTAGTTTCAGCCGGTGATATTTAACAAATTTTTCAAAAATCCAAAAACTCAACTTTTTAAAAAATTTTAAAGTTTTGTATTGAATTATTAAATAAAATGATAACGATTAATTAGCTCACTTTTTAACATACTAACGATACATTCCTTATGTATTTCTTTAAATTTCTTCACCCTGCTATATAATAAAACTTATTTTAAAAATTAATAACAAAGTAATTAATGCATCTTTTCTTCAAATCAAAACTCAAACTTTGATTAAAAATTATTATAATTACTAACTACACAATGAAATGCACAACATTAGAATTCATAATTCGTATAAAAATAGTCGCCCTCAAACGTAGCACAAACTTTAAATGCCTATATCTCAGTTCGTAAAACAGCGCTAGAAAACTAGAAACGAAAAATGGTATTGGAAATGAAATTTTGCACAATGCTAAAAAACTAAGCTCTTGAAACCATGTCTTCCTATTTTTGAATTTCCAACTTCGTTTTTATTATTCAGATTAAAAAGTTGCTTATATTGGCGCTCCCGGTTTGCCATGGCACCATTCAAAATCCGAGAACATGGTTTCCTCCGGAATGCCTGGAACATTCCTCCCAAACCCCATTAATGTACCGTCAAACAAGGTGTTGAGTTTCCATTTGTTCAAAATTTTAGCCAATCACAGTCTAGCATTGGTATGGTTACCATGGCTACAAAGGTGAAAATTAATGCCGATTTTGAAAGTTCAGGTCACGGCCTACATGATGGTATATGGTATGATAGGTGGACATTAAGAAATATATGAAGTCGCTCCTCGAAATTTCCAGAAATAACGGGATAACCGCACTTAAGAAAAATCCAAGAATTCCGCTAGACAGATAAAAAAAAAAATTACCTAGCAAGTTTAACCAAACAGACTAAGTCACAAACAAATTGGTACTCTACCATTTGCATGAAGGTTAACTTTGAGGGAGGTGACGCTAATCGTATATACTGCTATACACTGACTAGATTTATATAACGCATCTAGTGAAACTTCAACCAATTACTTAGAGCCTTAAACTTGACTAAATCAAACCATACATTCTATAAAAGGGAAGGACATGCTCAAACCGCACATAAAGGCCATAGCTGAACGAGTCAAACAAACCCGCAGCCGCAGACAGACAAATTGGTTTTAATTTCAGCTTCTCTGATAACGAAACGCATTCTTGTTTTAATCACGAAATGAAAATACTCTTTATTGAAGCTTTAATAACCATTATTGGCATTTTATTGTGGAACACTTTAGAAAAGGGTACGAAATTTACATATCTTTGTACATTAACGAACACTAATCACAAATGATTTATTGGATGCATTATTAGCTGCACATACGTGCATCTAATAAAAGAATTACCTTGTACATAAAGTACGGACATTAAACTCCATTTCATGTATTTGCGTTGTCTTTGCAATTATGTGTTTATTGATGGTTTTTACAATACCATTACACAGTGCCATTACCAATTTCGCTGGCTCCAAATGAGCTTGAATATAGTAAACCTGAGAACCTGTAGAAAACTGGGAGTAGTCGAAGAACTCTAAGTCTTTTAACCCCGTAAACCAGCCGCTCAAGGGCATATCGATCGAGGCAGAGTGAACATTTCGCGTCTGATCATTGATGAACCAGGTTGATATATTTTGACTACATTAATTTGGAATGAAAGATTGGTTTTTTTTTTCATGAGGACCTTGACACTTACATTTGTCTACATAAATTTTCCATGCTGGTAAAACTTTAGATGAAAGGATTTGGACTTTCTCAAACTTGCGAACACACACTGAGCCTGCGATGGGCGTATGGGGTATAGCAATTAATGTTCCATCAGCATATTTTTGGTGAAAGTTGTTTGATTTGCTTTCATTTGACAAGAACCGAGAATTCTCGGAAGAAGCTGCGAATGAACCACTAGCATGTGAGGTTGTGAGAGTTCAATTAATATTGGGGTCGACCAAATGGGGCACATTTCGCAGAATTTGCTCATAACTCCAAGCAACAAAAACATCATTTAGCCCTATACGATTTAATAGGGTAAATTATAAAATCCCTTTCGGTAAAATTACTACAATACACCAAAAATTTTGTACACAAGAAAGAGAACATCAAGAATAAGTCTGTATCCCTTTGGTATTAAAAGTTAGAATTCATTGGTATTTTTTTATAACAAAACCGACTGGTAAAAGAGGCTAGCACTATTGTGTATAATTACTATGATACACCAAAAATTGTACACAAGAAAGACGAACAGAAAATAAACAGCAATATTGTCCGTATCGCGTGAGCTCACACGTGCAAAATGATTTCTCCATATAAAAATGTTGCCGAATTGGTGTCGCCGAAATTGGTTTGTTGCCGGCCGAATTGACCTGTCCAACCCGAAGTGTGCAGCATCAGTAACATAACAGCATGAAAAAAGCACTTGTGTGGTCGATATGCCAGGCACCCCGCTTAAAAATGATCCTTAGAGGACATCCAAGATCATCGTCAGGTATGTGTTTTTGTTCGAAAGTTTAACCGTTGCTGAGATAAAATAGAATCAATTTTCCGCAATATGGCGGTATGAATAGCTCGACGAGTGTGATGTTTTATCACAGTAATTTGTCAGTTGTAATATTTTGTACTACTACCGCCGGTATTAATTAGGAACTTTGACTTGTAGGTGCGTAGGTCGAAACATGCGTCCCCAACTCGCTAGTTTTTGTATTGGTAATCAGTCGAAATAACGTGTTCGTACCGATTGGAAATAAAGTACCGGGACAGCTGTAAATTGAACATCATGATACAACATTTAATGGTTACCCTAATGACGAACGAACGAACGAACACCCACAGTGTCTGGGCGATTTGTAGGAGTTTGCTTCACAGCTCAAAAAGTATGAATCACTTTTAGTTTTTTTTATTAGGTCGTTCGTAGCAATCGGAAATACCCTTATAATGTCGTCCTGTCTGTGTCTGTGTGTCCGTATGTCTGTGTGTGTCAACATTTAGTATAATACACCCTTTATTTACCACTTTTTTCACTTACTGTAGCCTTGTTAGTGCAACAATGGATCAAGTTCCTACTTGGTTCGCAAATTTTTGCCCAAAATGCATCATCTCTATTATTTTACCATGGAAAAATTTAAAGGGGTTAATTTAAATTTTTTTTAAAGATATTAAGAACATAATCTTTTTAAAAACGCATTTATTTTGGCTAGTCGAAGTAAATAAATATCATATTATCTTTTCAAATTTAATGTAAATTAATGTCACTGGGTAAGTGATTTTTTTTATGATTTCATTGTTTCCCTCCTCCCCCTGCGATATTTAACAAAATTATTTGTAATTAATACATGCCAATGAATGCACCTATTTCAATGATTCTTTAATTAATAATTATGATAATTCAGTATTTAAAATGAAATTTTAAAAAAATAATTCCATATTTCACATCAAAAGTTGCCCTCAATTTTGTCTAAATGTGTAGGGTCTATAACTCGTTTCATTAAAATCGCAAAAAACCAAAACGAAAACAAACGTAACTAAAGGAGAACGCTACATGCTAGAACATGAAATGATGGCACAAATATTAAGCAAATGTAGGGCTAGTGAACCATGAAGGCCCGATTTTCAACTTGGTCCAAATTAAAAAGACGCCATTGAAAGTATGCGCTTGATCGATTGCGATTGCCATTGGCCAACGGTCCAATCAAAAAGTCGGCTGTCATGGTTAAAGCGATTCGTATTGACCCCTGCACATGTCAGCCAAGTTTCGTCCCAGAGCATGTTTATTAGTAGTTACAATCCAAATCCGTTCTAGTTTTTAGCAAATCAGAGGCCTTATGTGGACCATGGCTTACCAGAGCAAGAATTGAAATGATTTAAAAAAAAATTGTGACATGGGACTACAACATGATGTTACGTGTGTCCAAAAAACGCAACACTTGGTGGCAGGCGCCCATAAGTTTTGGGAACAAAGCACGTGACTACTTAGTTCCTTTGTTAAGGTAAGATGGGACTGTTAGCTATATCCCTGAAAAGTTCATAAAGTAGAGTCAATATTTTTGTAAAGATATGACCCCAGAGATCAAGTAACCTGCAGGACTCATTTAAACCAAATTGAGGCGCTATTAACTGCAAATATGGCACTGTACGTTTTTCGCCCAGAACCACCAATATGAATCTCAGTCCAACCACCATTTTCCTTTTTAAAGACAGATACTTGCAACAGTAATATAACATTATGTAACCATGGTAATAACAGCGAAACAGAATTTAAAACACTTAAAAGTTGAATTAGGAATTGTATGATCAACAAACTCTTCGTATGTCCAAATAAGACAGCTGGCTTAGAGTAAATCAGTCATCATCATGTTACGATGACATACAAGGGTTATCTTGACCCAAAATTTAATGAAAATCTGAATTATATGATACTGTATTGAGTTTTGTGTTTTGAAAATATAGGTTTACTTTTCATAAAGTTGAATGTAACATTATTTCAGTAACAAGCAAGTTGCAGCCTAAGCATTTACATTTTTATGTAATGTGGAGTTTATATAGGCCTATGACTTAGCATAGTTTATATTGTCTTTAAACATATTTTATACCAATAATGATGTTTTGGGAAGTAAATGTTTGATTGCCAATCAATATGTATTTGCCATTCTGTTTTCATTGCCAGGTCTTGTGTACTAGCTCCTCGTTTTTGTAAAATGGATATGCGGGGTACTTGATTGTTGGGGTCAACTTCAAACCTATTGACTCTCCTTTTGTTCCAAACTTATGGCGTCTGCCACCAAGTGTTCGTTTTTTTTTGGGACACACGGTAGTAACAAATTTATCACCCACTAGTTAGGATAATCAAGAAAAATCATTTCAAAGTTCAGCTTTAGACCCCATACTCTCCTCTTAACATGTATTTGACCCCATGGGTTCTACCACCGACCTGTCACAATCCGGGGGGGTCACAACAAGTGCCCATGAGCCATGATACAACAAAAACTGGCAAAAACGGTATACACCCAACAAGCCCGTACTCCCAAACGACCATCGATTATATAAACAAAATTATGACTCAAAAAGCCAGCCATTATAGAATTATAGACTGTCTTTGTGTTCTCTCCGTCTTGTTTTCAGAGGGTAGCACAATACCACCACTTTAATATGCTCCCAGTTGATCAGCAGCTTGACGGATAAAAGTGCACGTGCAACTGTTTAAATGCCGTTTAAAATTAAGAAAACAGATTTTCAGTAAATTTATTAACGGAAAATCAGTTGAGAAAACAATAACAATAAAAAACAACAAACCATAAAAAATGTTAATTTACGGAAATATTTCAAAAATTTGGGCAGCAATATTCGGACTTTTTTTTTTTTTTGGTCAGTAATTTAAATTACGGAAACAATTCGTTTAAAATAAACACTTTTCCGTAATAGAGACAAATTTCTGTAAAATTACTGTCAAGGCTTTAATGTGACAGAAAGTTCTGGTATTACCCTAACAATGTCTGGAAATACTGCGGCCAGAAATTTCCGTAATTTTTACAGTGGGTGATACGGTACTTTATTCCGTCAAGGCTGCTGAACTCCACTGGGAGCAGATAAGTGGTGCGCAAATTTGGGCTTACCCGTGTTTCAGAGCATACTGTGATAAAGTTAAAGCCACTATCAGCGAAAATGTAAACAAATCGCGCCCCTATTTTCATCCAAATAATTTTTTGCACTGTTAATGTTGTATTGGAAATTGCTGTACTAAAGACGCTGTAAGTGGCTAAGCGTACCACGCCGTATTTTTCAAGAAATGAGATTTTTATCTTGTTTACAATAAAGTCGGATGTTTTTTCACAAAGAACAGTAACATAAAGTGTTAATATGAACCTAACATTAGCAATTTAAAGAACCAGAATTGGAATATATTTTTCCATAGTTAATTTGTGCAAAATACACCACTCAGCGTGAATAGATAAACGGACTTCGTCTATTTCACTTTAACAAAATTCAAACAAAGTTTAATCTTTCAAAATTTATTTAATGACCACTGGTAAAAGTTTAAGGTACTCATATCAATGAGCAATAAATTATGTAGGCAGTAAATATGTTGACCTCAAATTACATTAGTTCACATCAAAGCTAACTGGGGTGGTTTCATTGAAGTATCAGGATGAAACCACCGGCAATATTTCATTAACGTTGTTATTTAACATAACTTACCTTTGACACGCAAAATTCATTCCTTATCACAGTATAGGAGAAAAATGCATTCTTATATCCAAACACACATAACACAACTAATTTGTATGGCATCCAAAATAGGCAACAACGTATTAAGATTAATATTAGTGCAAGCGGATTATGAGTTTACTGACATCCCGACCAACCATGACATAAGTCCTTTTTCATCATTACAGACGGTCTATTTTGAGTATGCAATATAATATAATAGTAACAACAGCTAATATAATAACCGAATAAAAGCACAGTCATCCGTGTGTACTCTCTCGTTGAACGCAATACCACCAGGGTAGTCTACCAAAACAGTCCTGCAACACGGCTTATATATTCGACGAAACGAAACAGGAGGCTTCAGTGCACCCTTTGGATTACCCGCTTATGCCGTTTTATACATTTTATCACCAAAACAACGTTGCAACGCAAAAAGACACCAAGTTTTAAATTGTACGAGCAATATAAGTTGCTAATGTAAAGTAGCACCAAGTATACTCAAGGCGTCTGCCCATTGGCAAACTTGGTCCCATTTCTTCTTTCCGAATTCCCTTTGTTGAGAACGTTCATGATAGTTCATTAAAGGAACCATCATCATAGACCAAATTGTTGATTTAAATAATTCCAACTGCACTTGTGCTTGTTTACGGTTTATTTGGCAGTTGAGTTTGAAGTCGTATTCCTCATTTCTTGTGTAAAGGCCCTCTTTGTTCTGACTTGCATATTTCAAGTTGATATTGCTTGTATTCATTTGTTTTCTTGCTTGAGTATCTCATTGTTGGAGATTGGTGTTATAGCTTGTTATATATTTCAATGATTCGGAGACCGGTCGAGCGCATATACGGAAATAAAGCCCATCTCGTTGTAACATCATCCACGCGGCGCAATTCTTTTTCCATTGAAAATGGTGTTCCGACGGATGTGCAGTCGAGTGTTCTTGACGGTATTTTGGTTATGAGTTCAAGTCCCGTATGTTTCTGGGTACTTATTTTGTACTCCCGCTGCTCTGGTTGCCTCACAAGAAGAGGAACTGTTTTGAACTCGGTATTATTACATCAGCGCCTCTAGCATGAAATCTATAAATTTATATTTAGGCTGTATGGAGGTTGATAGTGGGAAAGGGGCATTTTCTCTTGCATTGTAGAACCAAATGGGACCAAGTTTGCCAATGGGGCAGACGCACTTGAGTATACTTGGTGCTACTTTACATTTATCAACTTTATATTGCTCGTACTCTTTTTAAAACTTGGTGTCTTTTTGCGTTGCCAACGTTTTTGGTAGATTTCCTTTATTTTTGTAAACATTAAATAGCTGTGCAAGTAGCAGTTGGTCAATATGCAAGAAAATCCTGTTTCTACGAACAGTTTATACACTTTAGTTGAGTGTGTGTGATTATTACATACGTTCTATGTTGTATCGCTGTCGACCTGAAACGTGAAGTGTTATTTAACTATTAAGTAAAGCAAAGTGTTTAGGAAGTATTGAACAATGTTTATAATTAAAGTATTCGAAGTCGACTTTTTTCGCTATGTATTCAGGTAATCTATACTACTCTTAACATTGATAATAATGAAGAGCTTGGAGTCCATGGGCTATCAAATTGAGATTTTATATAAATTTATTATACTTGAAAAATAAATCGTTTAGTGGTTTTTGACATTTTTATCTCCTTCAGTTACCTTTTTCACAAACAAATAGAATTAAAAAGGGTATAAAATTGTGGAAATGTATTTTAGATCCTTTTGTTGATAATACACTGTTATTTACGATTTTAAAAGAAAAGAATGAGTTACTGCTTTGCATTCAGTAAGACGTATTTTACCAAGAGGAAACGTATCAATTCTATTGCCATTACAATTAAAGCAATAATGGCACATGTTTGAAGAGCGCCCCCAATTTTTAAAATTTGATATTTGGCAGAGTTACGTTGGTGATTGTCAAGGAAACTACACCTGCGAACGAAAATGCTAAAAAATGCGTATTTATCATAAAATAAGCGATTTTGTAATAAGAATTTGGATCCCAGATAGGACTTAACGGCAGAGCTGGAAATGCTACGTTTATGTCCGTCCATGATGAAATAGTGCCACCTCGAGAAAATAACCTCTAACTTGATTTGCCTGAACCAATAAAACAACTAATGGATGAACGTATACACGTACATGGCGCTATTTCCCGGTTATTTCACATTGGAAGACCGTTTCCAGCAGCCGTTGAATTATTATCGGGATCCGATAATAATTATTCTAATTACAAAATTCCTTAGTTTGTGAGACACAGACATTTTCGAGCTTAACCATTCACAGGTATGGTTTACTATAGCCAGTTTTGAAAAATTGGGGGCGCTCTTCAAAAAATGTGCTAATATTGCTTTAAGGAAACTGCCTGTTAATTTCCACTCAGCATCACTCAGAAACCTTTAAACTGCTATAAACTCCTGGAAAAGCGCGTAAAAGAACCCTGAAAATCTCCTTGTACAATTTTAGATTGATTATACTTCCATTTCGCTTCAAAGGTCAGGGTGACCGTTAGTCCCCCCCCCCCTACATGTCCAAAATTTCCAAAAGAGAATCCACCAAACTGAATCCTATAGTAGATTCAACCCATCGTGTCACTGGAGGAAACGTTTTGGACACGTCGTTAGGTGGTAGAGAGAGAAAGAAATGGGTGTGGGTTGGCCCGTTCACCTTTTTCATGAACTAACTAAATAAGGCCTGGGCCTTTCATGTTGACAAATCAGTTTTACATATCCAAAACACAGGCGCCCAAAAGTCAGTAAATTAACCCACTTGTTACAATTGAATACCTCTGAAGCAAATACGATATAGTCGTGAATGTTTTGTTATGTAGCTATAATGCGCCTTAAAGGCTGACTTGATTGCTTTCATTAAGCATAAAAGTGATTTTTCTCTCCTATTGAGTGCATGTTCCAATAGATTTAGCGTGGAATTTTATTTTCCACCACTGCACACGGCCCCTCCACTCAATGCCCATACCTTCGGAAAGTACTCACGATGGGTTGATCTACTATAGACCATTCCAGTACTACAATACTTCACACTGTCATATCCCTGTGCAACGCTAAACATGGATCGATTGAACGCTTAATGTATTGCAGTCCTTGAATGTATGCTTTGGCCCCCAGGCACCAACATGTCTGGTGGCTGTTGTCATATTGAATACGGTCTATGATATTTTATGCCGAAGTGATACACAGCCCCCACCGGCTCGAACTGACAACAACAGACTATCCAAACGTGCATTCAATAATGTTCTTTCGCTTACACCGCTGCGCCAAGGAGGAAAGCTACAAGCATAAGACGCGAATTTGTTTTATATGAGTGATTGTTCAGTAGTGAAGTTGAACAAAAGAAGCCCGTTAAAAAACCTCAGTTTCTTTGTAGGAAGGCGTCAATGTTTTCAATGTCCAGTAAATGGCACATCATGAGGATAAATAAGAAATCATGTACAAATTTTGCCAATATTATTTCGTAATAAAGGCTGTAGGTCTGTGAGACTTTTGTAAGTTTCCTAATTTCCACCATTATCGTTACAAATGACCGTTTGAAAACATTTCTAAATCGTCGTTTCCGTTTCCTTAATTCATATCTTGCTCTGAATATGTCACATCACTTTTGAGGTTTGAAATCCATGCTGTGCTTTTGTAATTACGAGTAATAAGCGAATTGTTAACGATATCCCACCTAGTGGTTTTACTTGTCAAACACGTCAAACAAAGGGAAGTTTGTTTCTGTTAAAATACTCACGGTGTGTGTCGTTGTATCACGGGCAGTTCTTATGTTTTTTTGGCTGTTTTTCTTGTTTTTTTGTGGTGGTTATTTTTAAAAAGTGGTGACACACGTACCGTGTGTCTTAATACTATGGCGACTGAATCAAGCGTGAAACCAATGGGTGCACTGAGCCTGTTTCGGTTTCTTTCCCCAATATCCTGTAACACACGCAAGAGATTTATAGGGTCCGTTCAGGGAAGGAACCCTATTGTTAATACACTTTTGTTTTGCCCTCCCGATCACTCAAGCAAGCAAGAATACAATACGCAACCTGCTTCAACTGAACATTTCAGATATTTCTGCAGGTATTTTTTGTATTCTGTGCAGGCTTGGATTGTTCTAAAAGGCAGATCTGGCCAAGTTGACCTATTGACCTCCCGTGCAAGTGCCTATAACGCTTACTTATCTGTTGAACTGTTTTGCTTTTCATTCACTTTTCCCCAACATAAGATTCATTTATTTCATCCAACAATAAATAACAGACAATAAAATTTGCTAAACATACAATTATTACAATGAAGTAAAATGATTAACGAAACACCTGATTAGGTTTATCAATTGTGAGCGTATGTTATCCTACGTCAGCCAAGCTAAATGTACCAGCAAAATATTGCAACTCTCTGCTGCTCCGCGAAGCTGCAAATTTTAAAATGCAAAGTCACTTAAAATTCAGCAAGACTCATAGTTTATTGGTATGATCAAAGCGAATGTAATACGGGCGTAGGCCTATTTGATATACATTGCTACATACTATGTAGCTATGTAGTACATAGCCTTTGTCAAAGATTACTTTGAGAGAGAAGTTTTAGGCATTGGTATATATATATACTCCCCGCCTAAAAAATCCGAACGATATAAATTAATGTATTAAAAAGGTATATAGGTATGTAGGTGAATTATAATAATGCCAGGAGCGTTGTTCGCGTAATGTGTTTGCTTATTGACCTGTGTCCGTAATGCGTTGATAACGAAGCATGAATGTGGAAGTTTGAGAGATTTATCCGCTGGCTTGAGCGCGTTCATTTTGGAAAGCAGTCGCTGGCCCGTTGATGGCCATTTCAACATCGTGCGGATTTTTTATGCGGGGAGTATATACAGGGTGAAGTCAAAAGATTACACTCGATGTTTTCAGAAAATATTAAATTTTTTTTTTTAATTTACAAGGTTATGCACTTGTTTTTTATACATGGAAACAATAGCTCATTATACCAATGTTCAATGGTACCAACCAAAATCTCAATTACCTTTTCGCATATTGCAGATATGGTATTAACGGAAAGCCGCCAAAACCACATTGACCACGGATGTACAATTTTTCACGTCCACAGCAGCAAAAGCCTTGAGTTACTGTCATCTAAAATGCTTAATAACTTTTGTGTGTGTTTGTTCGAAGGAATAGTAACCATGTCCATGTCCTTAACAACTAAATGTGTTGATAATATGTTCTTAATGACAGGAGCGGAACAGGGGCAGGGGAAGGGGTCGCATTGTCCCCTCCCCATGGGCAGACCAGGGAATTTGCTTAAGCTAGCAGTAAAGCAGGAAGGTGGGAAAAGGATAAGCAGAAAGGGAGTAGAGAAAAGAGGGAGGGAGAGGAAAGTATTGAGATGTACCCCACCCCGGAAAGGCAAGAGGGACAGGGGATCCTCTGGGTGCTCTTCAACCCTTTTCCCCCTACTCCAAATGTTCAAAAGGTGATTCCAAGTACCCCCATCAAGTTATGAAGGAGTGGTGAAAATGGTTAGGTCACCGGCTGTAGTGCATACGATTGTTTACATATTTGCCTTCCAGTCTTCCGCAAAAAGATATGTGAACATTCTTGAACTCATTTATGGGAGTAATGTTTCAAACTTTGGGCTGCGATTCCATCTAATTGTTTTTGATTTCAGAATAATGAAATAGCGTTGCCATTTTTCGTGAAATGAAGGTTTACACAAAGATATTAAAGCAAGCAAAGAATGTCATGATGTACTTGTGTAGAGTCACCAAAGTCTATTTGGCCAAATTCCACAACCCAGTTGATTCCGTGGACAGAGTGAAACACGGGGTACCTATCTTCAAGTTAACATAACTTCGCAAGATACAAAGTTAAACGAGAGCATCAGGATGCTGCGGCTTACTCCAGTAGGTGTGGCGTTGAGTTGTGCAATGAGGTGAAACAAACAATTAGTGACAATTCCATATCCAACGTCCCTTAACTGCCTTTTTTCCACTTCGAGCGCAAAAAATCACGGAGCCGGACCGTTTGTTTTTGGGGGAAAATGCCACTAGATCGAACAAGAAAAATAACGCTACCACCTTTTTTGCGGTGATCGTCAGGAGTAGTCTTTTCCGAAAAGGATGTTGGGGATATAGGCCTATCAGCCGTGAAATTTGTCATTGTTAAGGCCAAACAAAAAATCAAGTTTGTTCCCAGTAGTAGGCCAAAAACCTAAAAGTAATTGCACTTTTTCTTTTTAATTTTAAAAAAAATTGAAAAGGGCTTCCCAGAAATTGCTCAAATGGCATAAATGGCAAGACAAGACAGTTGCAAATCATACTTGATTGTCCAAATTATTAGTTATTAAAACAAAAAATATTGATTTTGGATCACTTGGATAGCTTACCAAATTGAAACATTCTATCAGCTGTTTTGTTTAACCGGCAAATCTCCTCATAAATAAAAGAAAAACTACAACAAAATACAGTAAAAATGATCCAAATTAAAAATGCATGTGGCTACTACTGGCATAACAACTTGAATCCCTGTCTGATCACTGGTAATTAACATCAACCACTGGCGCCACCAACCATCACCTAACCATTGGATCCGTATTCATCTAATTACCTGACGAAAACCACTCTCAACCATCAAGCTCCTCCCACCATGGCATACTGGCTTTGTCCTTGGCAACACTGATTCAGTTTATGGCATCAAACAGGTGGCACGCAAAACCGCTACCAAAAAAGACATAACTAATATAGGTGTTAAAAACCTAATTTTTGCACAATTATTTGCTTAAGGTACGTGGTATATTCAGCGGATTACAACAGGTTAAAAATATAGATGACATGAGGATTAGGAAGGGCTTGTGTAGGCACCAGGCCAGGGAGATTAGTAACAGAATTTGTGTACAGTACTCATTAACTGCGTTGTCTCAACCTTTACTGACCCAACTTTGAAGAAAATTTTCTTCATTTGACATCTTCCCCAATTTTTCAGTTCCAGAAATGGAGAAGTAAAAACTACATCCTCTGTTGACCTGACATATATGGTCAGAATGGTCCGAGTTAAACCCTGATCTATGTTATACACCGCTAATTGCATTTACATAGACATTCCACTTCCTGTCAGCCACCAAATCACCACCCAAATCAACCATTAATAAAGGAAAACGTTCCCACCTGGCAACCAAGTATTATTCACGGAGGCCTGTCAAACCAAAGTACTTCCAAAATTTGTCTATACAGGATCTCCTGCAACTTTGGTCTGTTTTTTTTCCATTTTGGATTTCTGGCTTTCTTATACTCGATTCATCTGATATGTGGACCCAAGTACCAATTTTGCGGAGGTGAAAAATTAATGAGGCGCAGGGACTTCTGTTAATCTGTTATTGTGAGGATGTGTCAAGGCCTGAAATACCACTATTGTTGCATTTCCATACATGAATGAAATTGCTCCATTTAGTGGGGGGCAGGTGAGTGGGTTATATGACCGGAGTGTCCCTCCAAAATAATTCCGGTGGGCACTGCATTTGAATTCTTTCATTTGGCCCTTCCGCACTGAAATTGAATAGGTCACAAAAACTCCAAGGGGGACAAACGTTCAACGCGAATCGACTCTATTAATAAACCGTTACCGGGGGGTGGGGGGACTGCTTTGAGGCCCAAAAATGGGGTCCCGAAAAAGGTTGTCAGAAAATGTAAGAACGTAAGCTGCGGTCTCCATCAATTCCCAGACTTTTTGAGGGCGTTTTGAAGAAAAGTTGTAAGAATGTGGCTTTGGGACATGAAAGTAGGGTCTCTGGAAATGGTACCTAAAATGGGGTCACTGGAACTGAAAAAGAGCCGGAAATGAGGACTTATAAGTGGTACATAACCATACTTCCTCCCAATGTGCAGAACTCCCCCCCCCCAACACCGTACAGCTTAAGTGTTTGCTGTATACCCCATTTTGAAGAACATTTTAATTTTTATGTACCAATTTTTTACCATTAAAACATTTCATTTCCCCCAAATTCACACAACAAGCACATGCACAACATACAAAAACACACACAACACACACACACACAAAATGTACACACACACAATAGTTCATAAAATAATGAAGTGGCATTCCAAGGAAAAAAAAGAATATGTTTTTTACGTTTGTATACAAAGAAAACTCTTCTACATTTAAGAGGTAAACATACTCCATGTGACAAAATCATGTTATTGCACTACCTTACTAGTGTAAGAATTATAGTGCATGTATATGAAGAAATGAAGAGTGCTAGGGTCATCTAGCCAAAAACATAAATCCAGGCCTACACTAAGCACATGTGGTGCGTATATCTAATCTGGACTGGATGTCCAAAATGGTCCCTGTTCTTGGCCGTAGGACCTTATAACAATGCATGCAAAGAGTAGCAGACAACTTCCGTGAAACCAAGAGTATTGACTATTGATTTTAGTCTAACAAGAAGTGTGCTTACAAGTGTACACAGTGTAACACTTTCTGGCGTCTTGATAGTTATGCCAGTTTCTTGCGTGTTATGGATTCCAACGGGGGTGAGTGTTTTGGGCCCTATAGACTTTTTGCTCAACTCCTCCAGGACTGTGTTGTTTTCATAATGTGGAGTACTGGGGAAATAAGTTTTGAGAAATATTGATCTATCACCAGCACTTCTATAGACTTCACTTCGTAAGCCAAAAATCAAAATTCAACTTCCCATCCCCCTTTCTTCACTTACCCGGATCACCCGGCTGTATTCCCTAACTAATTTTTCCCATGACCTACTGTGTTTTTTTATAGGTGTCGGCGGTAGCTTTGGTAGATTGTCCCCCCCCCCCCCCCCACTGCTGTAGAAAAATTCAAACAGAACGAGTGTAAATCTTTTGGACTCACCCTGTATAACTTACCCAGATCTACTTTGTATTTTATGAATTCTTTCAATTTGATATCTGTTAATTATTCCAAGAAAATTATTGTCGAGCTTTAGCCAAACATATCACTCCTAAAAATATAAAGAAAAACCAAAAACAACTGGAGGGTTGAGAAAAACAGATTTAGCCTTAACCCCCCCCCCCAAGGTCTACCACCTTTCTACAGTATCTCGTGATGGCCATTACCATGAACATGCATCATATAACCTCTGCGTAACCAATTGAAATAAACCTTTGATATTCTGTACCAAACCTTGAAGCAGATATTTACCATGTTTATAATTGCAGAATACATATATTACCTAACTATAACAATGAAATGGTCGGTAGACGGGGGTAATTTTTAAAAAATGTAACTCAGAGTTAAGACACCATATATGCTCCCTTGAGATGGGTGGTGACGGGCTATTGTGCTTTACATGAAACAAGAGGTTGTATTGGCTTTATGGTTGAAAAAAATCTGTGGGTGTAAAGATTAATTGTGCCCAAAATTCAAAATGGCCGAAAAGTACGTTAAATCTTCATGTTGTCAACCTCGGACTACAACAGCAATGGACATTTAGGAAAAATAATCTTACAATAATTACAACATGCTGTCTAATTTAAAGGTGCTGTTCCGATTTATGTCTATGGTGTTCTCTTCTTTTACTTGCTATGAGAGTCTGGCACTTGCATAACACCCCAAAATCAAGTACCTTGGGAAAGAAACTGTGGTTTTGATGGGAGGAAGTAATAATTCATATTCCAAAGCCCTATTCAATACTGTGTAATATTGATGGTTAACCATTAAACGGCTTTTTTGTTATATTTGGGATGAAAGGATTTGAGGCTTCAAATTTCAGGACAACAATAAGATAAAATACGACCGTTCATCTGATAGCAAAAATCGATACACTCGGGGTAAATCGGGGCGTCTCAAAGGACGATCACCTTTAACGCCACCTTTAAACTAATATATCTATTGGTACGGGCGTGTGCATGACGGATAAAGTCAACTTCCATTAAGATAACAAAGAAATTATTCAGGCGCTATAAAGAAGTACGGTCATCCTTAATATAATGAACCAGGCCTGGCCCCTATTTACCGGTAAATGGCATGATAGAAAAAAAGTAAATGATATACACCAAAGAGCGAGCGTAGCCATACCCTTTGGTCTACATTCAATATGTAAATGAAGCCCTGGTGATTGTAGAAGATTACGTTTCATAAACTAGAGTAATAACCATTATTTTAAAGGTATAGTGTAATGGTCTCATAGTTGAATTATCAGATGAACCACAACGTCGATTAACGCACGATGTAATCGGTATTCGCCCATACATAGTACATGGGAAAAAAAATGTAGTTAAAGCGGCACTGCACCTTTTCACAAAATCTTAAATTCTTCAATTTGCTCTCAAATGATAGTCTAGGCCATTGGAAAGAACCAGATATTTTTACACATAAAAATAACATACCCCAAAACAGATAGGGACTTGAATGAGGATACAAGACATCCATGTAATTTTGTAGGCCAATTTTTAAGTTTTGCCATAACTTATCACAATGTGTATATTACATAATATTTTTGACTCGTACTCACTGATATTAAAACACACAGGTATAGACCGGTCAAACCGTGTACATAGCGTGAGAACACATACGGCGTGGCGTGTTCTTTTTGTGTTAAACGCCATTTTTCGTCGTCTGCTGAATTTCGCGTCGCCGGCGACGCTAATTAAAAATCGTTCCTTTTACCCATAAAGAAGCTGATTTGTTCTTATTATTTTTCGGGTGAGGGCTTTTGTATATAAAAGCTTTAACAATCATGCACAAATCTCGAGTTTTGACAATCTGAGGGCTCACTATTTTTCAAATGTGCGTGTCCCTCTTTAATGGTTTTTAGTTTGTCATATACAATTTTGACACCATGTTGTTTTCCAATACAGAATTGTATGATTGTTGGAATCCTCATAATAATTTTGATTGGGAAAACCGTGGTTGCAATATTGTATATGAAATTTTCAACAAAAAACAGTTCCACATGTACGATCAAATCAGTCCGATACGCAGCACCTGTAAGCTACACATTTAAGTTACCGGCGCTGTTCCTATGTGCCCGCTTCTTGTTTTATAGATTAAATAATAACTAGGAATATTGATAGCAATACCTTAATGATAACCTGGTCACAGTGCGATCACCTTGCAAGGAATACAGAAAAGATCGACACTTGGAGTCTACTTACAATACGCTGGCCTTCTGCAATTGATGTCTTTGAATGAGATAACAAAAAAAGCCCACGTTGCCTGCTCCATTCACAAAAAGCGAATAGTAGAGTGAAATGAAAAAAACCATTTGACCAAGGGTTTCTACCATGGATGGACACGGAAAATTGATTGTATGATCATTACCTAAATCATAGCATTAGCTGCAGTTACAGTCAAAGATATGTAGCCTTCCCTTGCACGGAGGTCTTCATCCAACTCCAACGGAAGAACTTATACATCTAGCCAGGAATTGCTCCACAAGACATCCGTCGTAGCGTAGCGGAGCCTGCAAAGGACTTAGAGTGTAGCTGCCAAGTATCTAATCGTGAAGCACACTTGTATGGACAGAGACCTGTGCTAAATCCAGAGTTTTTTGAGCAAAGTCCAACCTATTTAAACAGTCTCTAAGGAGTATAAGAGAGGTCGCATTGTGGAAAGAAAGCAGTGAAGATCAGCCAAGGAACATCTATTGGTATTGAACCTGGATGAGCATCTTCCACCTGGAGCTGACTCCTATGGCTGATGGCGATGCCTCAACAGATGAGAACCAGAACTGGCCGATCTAAAATTTTCCTGCAGAAGTGGGGGATACCTGGAAGCAGAGCAAGACACTAGACGGGTGTGAACAGCACACAGACAAGGACCATTCTGGTCTGCCCACTGTTGGAGCAACAATGTAAAAACAAGGGCCTTGCGAGAATTCAGGAAGCAGCAAGAAGTTGTACTAGCTCTGGTGGAATCAGATTTGGAAACCACTGTGTTTGGACCACGCTAGAAGAGAAGACTTGCCCGGACGGCCACGCTTACTACATCACGAGTATCATCTTCGCCGCCAGATTACTGTCCTTAACATGGGAATAATATTCAATAACCAAAGGATCAAAAATAGATTTGTGACCTCGCAATGTAACACGTCAGTATCTGGAGGGAATTGGTAATAGTTGGAGGGAAATTTATTAGTTTTTTATCATATTTTCGTGATTTATGAATTTTGATTTCTTGCAATAAACCCCCATGAACTTAGGAACAGGTAGTATAAAACTTCTGCAGGCCCCCCCCCCCCCCCCAAAGTTGGGAGATTCGATCAAAAAAACACACCACACACACACAACACACACACACACACACCGTATTTCATATTTGTACCCAGACACTATGTAGCAGAACAAGATTCTTCCGCCCAACCCCCACCCAAAAAAAAAAAGTCTTAGAATATAATTTTTAAATCGTTCAGATTGAGTAGATAAACACGAGAACTCCATCTTGCTATAGCTCCAAGTGCCTGTACCAAAAGAAATTTTGAACGGAAGTGTGATGAACTTTTGCCGAGTTTGGGACTGAATGAAATTTTTCATTGTTGGATAAACAAAGGTTAGCAATTTTGGTATTAGCGGAGCGGAGAAATGAGCTCTAGGATCTGGCGGCAAAGATGATACTACAAAAAGGTCAGGACCATGCTCCATAAATGGGTAGAAAACCTTGATTTAGAAAACCGAGTGACAGATTTTCTTGAGGTACTTGGGAACCACACCATTTTGTATCTTATAGGCAATGAGTAAGATTTTGAAACAGATGCGGTCTTTAACTTTTAGCCAGTCTAGATTGTTCAGAACAGGCATAGGCGTAAATCCCGGGGGGGGGAATATTTTGATGAGGGGGGGTGGTAAATACGATCATCCCCCCAATGTTGATGCCCATTCATGTGTTTTTGACCAAAAATAACCTCATATTTACCATAATAGTTTAAAAATGGTAAATTTCCGTGCGCTTCGCGCGCATTTTTTTCTAATTACAATTATATTTAATGATTTTAGCTTATAAATGGCAAAATTTTTGGCGCGCTTCGCGCGCACATGTGCTAGTAGTGGATCTTTTCAGCAAACCCCATTTCATTCATAATTTTTTCATCAACCCCATCCCCCCCCATGTCAAAAGAAATTTACGCCACTGAGAACAGGCGAAATGTGATCATATCGGTTTGTCAAAATGACAAGTCTCGCTGCTGAGTTCTGTACACGTTATAAAGGTGCAATATGACTGAAAGGAATTATTACAGTCTAAGCTAGTGGATACAAAGCACGAACCAAGCGTTCTGTGGTAGGTTGATCTAAATACCTACGGACCCGTCCTAATGTGATCTTTCATTTGAATTTTCTTATCCAATGTAACACTAAGATCCTTAGCAGAGTCGGCTTTCCCACCTCGTGTACATGCTCGTGTACAGAGACTGTAGGAAATAAAAATAAAGCTCAACGCCTTGATGAAAAGCTAAAGCAGAAGAGGAATATAGACGATATGAGATGGGCACATGATTACTTTTGTTACATTATAAAGCGATTCAAACAATATTCATTAATCAGGAAAAGGGAAGTACATTATGCCAAACATTGAATCTGACATCCATCTCAAATGTAACATATCCTAGGATTAACTTTGAATACATAGAAATGGAAGCTTCAATATGTGGATAAGAAAATAATAAACCAAAGGAGGCAACCTTTTCCCTCTCCACTTGAGTAGGCAACTTTTTTTCTACCAAAAAACAAGCTTCTTTTGTCATTAAAAGGACGTTTTTTTCAATTTTTGTTTGTTTTCGGTATTGTATTTTTGTTCTCTCTGGTTTTCTGTTTTATTACCCCTTCGCAACGCAGTACTGTCTATGAATTTATGTAATAGACCACATTGTTGGTTAAGTTACGGCAAACTTAAACAGTTAGCCTACAAATTACCTGGGATGTGTGGCCTCTTAGTAATCCCCCTCTATCTTATTTCTATGCGTAAAACATAATCTGTAATATTCCAATGGCCTAGGACTTATCATTGCGAGACAAATAGTGAAGAAATTGTATTTGTGCAAATGTTTCGTGACGCTTTAACTGATTTTTAAAATCTACTGAAGGGTTCTTGGATTGCCCATTTGAGGCAATGGGTGCCAATTTAAATCTTCACGGCATCCGGCGCAGAAATTCCTCGTTGAACTTCGAGTTCTTTTAATGCTGGACATAAATCCACTCAGACATGGACATAGTATAAATCTGTATTCTAAGGGGTTCTTGAGTGTATTGATATTATTGTCACATTCCAACTTCTTCAACCATCGTTAATCAATTCATTAAATGATAATAATTGGGTATTAAATAAAATTTCGATCATTTGAAAAGGCTCATTTGTTTGTGTTTTAAAGCGGTATTCCGACCTTGAATCCGGCAACGCTTACGAGTATATATCTGATGATGGAAATCCGGGATGGAAATACATGCATCATACAATCGGCAATAATTTCATACTAGAAGTATTGGTGTCTTAGTAACTCTTGAAATAGTATTTATTAGTCTCAAATGACAAATGACGAGTATTGCGGTTATCATCGTCAATAACGTGCCGAAAATCACTGTTATAGAATCGTCGCGACCACTAAAGCATTATACATTATTATTGAAGTACTTTCGTGCTTGAATTGCTTAATGGTGCAACTTAGAAAGGTTGTATCAAGAGTAGGCTGACCGTCACAGACGAGAAATGCACTGTGTGGTTTTAAGATTAATATTAGACAAATAAATGATACCCCCGGATGATACCTATGCTAATTTGAAAGAGGGCACATGATAGGTACTAGGTGAATAACGAAAACATGTATCATTAATGCGAATTTATTGAATCTTTAAGTGCCGATGGACTATTGTAAGAATAATGATGTGGAAAGTATTGCTTCAGGTATCCAAACATCACATTTTTGCTACTCTGCTATGCAAAAAAAAATATTTACTCCTATACAAAATCCGTAGCCAGGTTTTAAAGTCTTGCGGTAGGCCTCATTATCTTGCAAAAGAATCGCCACAAAAATGTTTTGATGGTTTTAAGGCAACATTGGGGCAATCTACACGGCAGCGGCAAATCCAGATCGGATCCAGATCAATCAGGTAATAGTAGTCGTTTTGTTTCTACACGGGCAGCGGCCAAATATAGCTCGTTGATCCAGATCTCAACGCGTACATGGTGTGTATAAGCTTAAGTATACGCTTGGTCAGTGTCGCTGCATGCACTTTAAGCGCGTACGTTTAGTTTGCGCGTAGTCTTCGATCACCAAGGTACGCATAGCATTTGTAAACTTTACGCTTCGGAAGGTCGCTACTTGCACTACTCGCCGTCGTACCCGAGTTTTTAACGGTCTCGTGATCTGGATCTGTAATGGGATCTCGGGGAAACGGAGCAGATTGCCCCCATTGACCTGCTTATTCCAGATTCGGTGATGCAAGTTTTGCATTCCTTGAGCGTTTTGAGATAGTTAGGGGTTAATTAAAAGGGAAATTTTGTAAACATCTTCATTTCGTTTAAAAGGTCATGGACCTCTTTAACATACTGATAATACCGCCAAAAAATGGTTTCATTCCATATTATGTATGGTTCAATGTAAAGTCTGCATGAAGCAGTAATTGAGGAAACGTATATTTGATAAAAATTGGGCATAATATCATGTGTCTTGGACAAGCTTTCAAAGGAAATTACAAAATGAAAGTGATTATCGCGCTGGCAAGCGTGACCGAGAAGTGACGTCCGAAGTAACAAATACGCGATACGCGATACGCGTCATGATCGGTCATCGTGGAACGGACGTCCGCGTGGCCCAGTTTTCTTGCATACCGTACACAGTTGTCTTCTCGTGATATGCGTCGGACGTGTGTATCATATGGAATAGGCATCATTTTTCTTGATTTGGTCCTTTAAATTACGACAATGTGCTGTATTGTCGAGGGGTGCACCAGCGGCGACCGTACTTACAGGAGAACAGAAACAGAATAGCTTTATTCAAGTTCCCAGACGAGCAAACCGACAAGGAGAGATATATGAGTGTGCGATGCGGTTAGCCCAAGTGTGAGCTTTGTTTACAACTTGTACCTGACGTCATTAAACGGTCAATCCAACTCCAGCATCTTGATACGCGTTCGAGACAACAGGAGAAGGCCCTGTCAGTTAGGGGATATTTATCCTTGAAATTTAGCACTTTCCCGATGTTCACTTTTAAAAATCTGTGTTGCGATATGATTAGGATACTGTTGAGGTACGAAAATGTAAGAAATAAAGAAATGTCTACTCAGCCGTGTCCATGGACCTTTAAGGATTAATAAAAGGTTTCCTATATCTACAAATTGGTTACAAATTGTTCGTGTGGGAATGTTACAACATATGCATTTACTTTATGTTAATCATCTCAAAGGTATCTAACAGAGGCCAGAGTGCTGATCCCCCATAGACCCTGCAGTACCTTAACACTATTTCCCCCTTAATTACATTCCCAATGTCAAACAAATCACTTAACATGTATTTTACATTACTGTTTTTTTTGTAAATATGCGGATGCCCTTTTTGAAGCTTAAAGAGTTTGTTAAGCTTCGTTGTTTCTGTACTGGTCCACGGGCATTGAGTTTGGATAATGTAATAGCCCAGGCTATGTTACAATATGTGATATATAAAAGAAGAATAAGTGTGCTGTAAAGTCAGACCAAGATTTTGTAAGGAAGTGTATGTATGAGTTTTTTAAGGATGCCAACACGGCAACACCTTTGGAAACCTTGTTTGTTGTTTTAATAATGTGATGTTTCCAATTTAGTTGACTATCAATTATAATTTAGTATGATCTGCTATGTAAAAAAGATATTTACTCCAAATACAAAAGTCCGTAGCCAGGTATTAAGCTATATTCCTGAGGTAGGCTCATATGATCTTGCAAAAGAATCTGCACAAATATGCCGATGCCCTTTTTGAAGCATAATGAGTTTGTCAAGCTCCGTTGTTTCTGTACTCGTCCACGGGCATTGAGTTTAGGACAATGTAACAGCCCTGGCTATGTTACAATATGAGCTATATAAAGGAAGAATAAGTGTATTGTTATGTAAAGTGACACCAAGATCTTGGAAGGAAGTATATGTATGAGTTTTTTTAAGGATGCCAACACGGCAACACATTCACTCTAAAAAGTGTGTTTAGCAATTGAACACTTTTCTTGCCTTCACTTTGTAAACATGCTTAAAAGCTAACATGCATGTCTAATTGCTAAACATCAATGTTTAATTGCTAAACACTAGCCATTCACACACTAAACATGTTAAGCATTTCGACATGTTTACAAAGTGAAGGCAGAAATGTGTTTAGAAAAATGTTTAATCTCTAAACACAGTTTTTCCAGTGTTTGGAAACCTGATTTGTTGTTTTAATAATGCGATATTTCCAATTTAGTTGACTATCAATTATAAATTTTGTATGATCAACGGGTTCGATTGGAATATTGTCAGGATTGGTATTGTGTGTTTTGCATGTTTTTTTTTAATTTTGCTAGTGTGAAAGTGGATGTAATTAGCTTTGCTTACATTCAGGGATAATTTGTTGGCCTTAAACCATTTGGGGGACATGTTGGAGTTGGCCATTGACAATTGTGATAAGTGTGTTCATGTCGGGATTTGAAAGGAATATTTATTTATTTATTTCATTGTTGGTATCATCTGCAAAGAGTACATAGGAAAGTGTTTCGATGCTTTTGGGATTTCATTGACATATATCCCTAACGTCCAGTTTTTGCCACGTTTCAAAAATCACGGAGCGAAACCCTACCTTGTTTTTAGGTACAAAATCTAACAAGATCTTGCCACAAGATCTAACAAGAAATATGATGCTACATAGGGCCTTGGAAAAAGCCGCATGAGACTGGTAGGAAGTTAGTAGAGTAAAAATTGAAGGTGGTAAATTGCTTCCGATCCTGAAGATAGTTCGAAAGAAGTTTGAGGGGGATTCCACGTATCCCATAGAAGTAAAGTTTAGAGATTAAAATGTCATGATCAATAGTATCGAAGGCTTTCGAGAGGTCGAGGAAGATCCCAATAGTGTGATGTTTTTCTAATAGTGCGAAAGAGATTTTGTGACATATGCCAAGAAGAGTGGGGTCTGTTGAGTATTTATTCCGGACACCATGCTGATTATCATGAAGAACATTGTTAGATGAAATTATCAAGCCTGCTATAGATGAGGCGCTCGAAAACTTTCGAGAAGTATGGTAGGAGAGAGATATAGGACGGTAGTTTGAAAATTAATGGGGATCATCCTTTTCGAAAATAGGAATGACTTTTGTAAGCTTGAGAGTAGAAGGGAAGACACCTGCGGAAAGTGAACGGTTGAAAATTTGAGCAAGAGGTCAAGCAATAAAAGGAGCAATTTCCTTGACAACGCTTGGATTGATATCAATCAAAACCAGGACCCATTGAATTGCTAATGATATCAAGAATTCCCTTCTCTGAGACAGGCGTGAAGATGTACTTATCAGAAGGATTGTTTAGAAAGTCAGTGATGTTGCAGGCTGAAGTATTCATCTTATTGGCAAGTTTCGGGCCTATTTCAGCAAAGAATTATTTTATTAAATTTGGTGGCGATGTCACTTGGATCAGAGATTTTTATATTTCCGTCAAGGAAGTAGGATAGTGTTTTCCCTTCCGTGCTTATATGTTATTGATGGTGCGCCAAAGTATGTATGATATTGCTTTTATATGTGTACGGAATTTTTGATTAAGATTAGGCAAAAATAGTTTGTCTCATCTTCCCGCGCGCATAAATTAGATTTAGTCCGCTCCGTGATGTTTAAAAATTGGCAAAAAATGGCAATATGGGGCGTTAAGGATATAGTCAATACTTTTTCTTAACACGAAGTGTGTCGCAAAATTTGGGCAATAACGATAATTAAACAATACCCGTCGCCCTAATCGATATTCCAAAGAGGAGAGATACACCACTCCGCATTTTGTGTAATGGGGGGGGGTGTTTCGTTAAAACATGTGTGGCATGCTGCGTAGATATCGTTGATTACCAAAGTTAATATTTAAATGAATAGTGAAGGTAATGTTTTATACTTGGATATTTCAGAAGAAAAAAAATGAAATCACAAGACAATAGGCTTGGACGTTATAAGTACTCCGTGCTGGATTAAGCTAGGGGTTCGAGTGGAAAGAGTGGTGGCGCTATTTCAATGCCTGTATCTTGAATTCTATCCTATATCGGTATCAAATTACCATAATTTAAAAAAAATTGTCTTCTTTTTTGATATAGAAATATCTTCAAAGCATCAAATATGGTGTCACGTGGGGTTGAAATTTGAAATTATTTTAAGTCATTTTAGGTGTATTTCAATGGGAGCATTCCTGCCATCGAGCCATTCTATCTTCATGCCGACCAGAGCGAGCAAAATGCGGGATTGCGGGATGAAACTAGTTGAAGTACCAATGAAATTCATAATATGTACCCGACATGTGATAGTAATTACTTTTTTCTACCCTATGATTTATCCTTAGAGCAAAATCAGTCCGATTTGACATTTTAATGGTATGAACGCAACTAGATTAATGTTACTAATGACCCAATGTGCGTTCACGAATTCGAAAAATATCAAAGATGACTCCAATGTATATATTATATGGAAACCATACCTTGAACTATGCATGTATTATCTGCATGCTTGAAATACAAGAAACAATAAAGGACTTTCTTGACCCTAACCTTCATTCAAGGTTATGATAGTAATTACTTTTTTCTACCCTATGATTTATCCTTAGGTGCAAAAATCAACCTTCATTCAAGGTTGTCCATGCAATTTTCCTTTTGTATCAACTTCCCCGGTCTTCATCTTTGACTGTAGAGGTTTTGATAATAAACGAAATACAAGTCAAAGAGTTTGCAGTTATCTGACGATTAAACAGCTTCTAGCTGTGGCAAAGAATGTACATGTACCATGGGACCTTTTTGATGAACTTTCTCTAACAACATGGTATTTTTAATATTTGATTCAGTATTCATTGAGTAGTAATAAATCAACGACAGCTAGCAAGCGTAGCAAAACACTCTTTTACGACCGTTGTTACTATGTCATCTGTGTACTGAATGCGTACGCGTGTACTGTGCCAACAATACAATTAGAGTTGGAGTGTGGGAGTATGCACATTTATCATTTAAAAAAATTGCCAAACTTGCATCACCGTATCAAATCATAAGCCAATCAGAGTAGACATTTTGCGCATTCACGCACCATAATAGTGCAAATGTCATAGATGACAGTTTACTTCTGTTTCCACCACACGAACTAGACAGTCCTTTGCTAACTGCGCTGAGGGTGTGCACAGGTGGCATCAGCTACAAAGATCTCTACATATATCCAGCAAGAACCTTCAACGAACGTGTCCCTCTAAAGGGTGAATACAGATAACACACGTTTTGGATAGTACGTAGGGGAAATCACGAATATCAGGCACGCTTCGTTTTGTGTGCAGTTGCGACGGTGAAATGTGAAGCACAACGACTCCACAGAAACGTCATAATCAATGGACATGTAATATCATTTCTACAGGCTTATTAACGCTGAATGTAAACTTGATCAATCTATGGGGGATTGTAATTATTGCCTGTAGAAGTAATTTGATATACGTTGACACACATACTCATGACATATTGAATGTTTTAATTAAAACTTAATATTAAGGTTCTTAAATTTGCTTGGAACATTTTAAATTTATCTTCTGGATCAGCATGAATACCACGAATGATTTAATGACACCAGACGTTTGCAATGTGAATAACACTTTAATTCTTAATAATGATAGCGCTGTTTCATTTATGTATACTACGGACGATATCATACTTATTCTGGCAATTATACCGGCATTCCTTGCCTTCAGTATATTAGGTAAACTGGACCTCATCTTCGTTGTGGCTCGGGTACCTGATATGCGATCTGTGAGCAATTTTTATCTCGCCAATCTTGCTGTGGCGGACATTGCCAATCTGAGCAACATCTGTGGTCGCAACTTTGCCTATTATTTCTACTCCTCTGTAAGGGATGCCGTGCCATTTCGAAGTGCTGTTGGATGTGTTTTTGTCGGAGGAATTAGTCATCTCTCCTACTTTGCTTCGATATTTTTCGTAACTCTAGTCGGTATGGAAAGATTCTTTGCTATATGTATGCCCTTAATGCATCGAAGAGTTAGCGGCAGAAGTCGAACGATAAAACTTGTGGTGGCGACTTGGTTAATTTCGCTTTGCATTCCTGTGGTACTGGCGCCCAGCTACAGTAACTTGGTCCCGCAATGCTTGCAATGGCCCAATTCAAAGGAATTTGAAGACAAACCTGAGCTTATTTACCAATGTTCAACGAGAAACATAAAATATAGCTATTACACTGGTGTCGTTCAAATAATTCCCTTCTTTACATCGATGATTGCGAACAGTATATTTTATGCGGCAATTATACGGTCACTCTATCGCTCAGCGGAAACTTTTGGCGGAGATCGTAGCCAGTCTAATCAGGCGCGTCAGGCCCGCAAGCAAGTTACGCGCTTGCTACTTGTTAATAGCATAGTATTTTTCCTCTGCCAAGCCCCGTTTCAATTTGCTATTCTGATGGCACTTATCAATCTGGAAACAAAAGCTCCCTTGTTATCAACTACACAACTTGAAGGATTCTTTCTAGTTGCCAGAATTCTCCTCTACCTTAATTCGACTGTTAACCCTGTCATATACACCGCTACTAGCAAGCGATATCGGCAAGCGTTTTGGAAAGCGTTTGGATGTGCGAAGAAAGAACATAAATTATCTAAAATACCACAACCTCCTCCACCACGGCACAATTAACACGTACTGGTAATGTTGCTAACATACCAGAAAATACGCGTGATGACGACTCTCGATTGTGAATGAGCTTGTAGATTCGACTCATTGTGTCACCTGTAGTACTTTTCCGAAGGTATGAGGGGCGTGTGCAGTGGGTAGAAATAAAATTCCACGCTAAATCTATTGAAACATGTAGTCCGATAGCAGAGAAATATCAATTATATGCTTAATGAAAGCATTCAAGTCAACGCAAACGCATTCATAGCAACATTAACTCTCAAAACTTCTGACTAATCGTATTTGCTTCAATGGTATTCAATGTAACAGCTGACTTTTGAGCACCCGTTTTTTGGATACGAAGGAATACAAATGTCTTTGCACTCTCTATGTAAAGAAGATGTAAATATGAATGGCCAGACTATGTTAGTTCGTTCATGAAACAGGGGAGTCGGGCTACATATTCCTCCTCTCCCAACTAATCGACGCTGTCCAAACTTTTCCCTCTGGTGACACGACGGGTTGAATCTATTATAGTTGGTGGTCTTGTAAAATAAGTGTTAACACCATTCCTTACCATTACTCTACGAATGACACTTCCGACAAATTATCGAAACAACAGTGAATGCACTGTTATGCACCACTAATCTCTATACAATGGATTGGAAATCTGGGCTTCGTAATTGAGACACTGACGGCCATATTGGCAATCCAAAAAGAGCCCAAGCAGGTGGTTAAGAGTCGGTCATTTACACAAATTGTGCTCCCATTGAAATGTGGATAAGCGACATAACAGAAGTGAGCTCATTGTATTTGAAGTTGCGCGCGTATGGAATGGCATGTCTCTAAAACGGGCATACATTAACTTCTGTTAAACAGGTGTCTCTGGAATGCTATTGTGTTCGGTAGACCAAGATGTCCGCCGGTTGCTTCATTCATCTAATATACAATTACTGTTACGTAGCCAATCCATTGTATATATAAAGATCAGTGTTAATATGCACGCAATGGTAGATTTTATCACTGATGTCATTTTTAATCACTTTCAACACGACTACGTTATGTTGTTGTTGTATATCGCTTTTGTGTTGAATGTACAGTATCGGGAGCTGTAACTGAAAATGCTACGTGTACAAGAGAAAGTATTTCTTATTAGCCGGAGGGGGGGGGGGGGGGAATTGTATTTCAAGGTGGATATCATTCTCGTGTAAACGTTCAAGAAATGTTTTTACTTGTTAGAAAAAAAAAAACACCCCCAAACAAGTATTTTGGTTGATTTGGTTCCCTAACGTGACTGCTTAAAAAGCACCCTAAACAGTATTTTGATATGATTTTACTACCCTAATAGAGTATAGAAGACTTTGGTGTAGGAGACAGCAAAATGGCGATATCGATAGAAGCTTTGCAGTTGTGCAATGATTATAGGAATTAGAATTCAAAACGTTTTAAAATCACCTCGTGGAAAAATATGTGACAATTAGGAGAAAATCGAGAACATTTTTTATGTGAAAAAGAATCCAAGGCTGTGTAATTCACGAGTAATCGATTAATCACACACTAAACACGTAATTTACAAGTCAAAAAACAATACCGTAATTTGGTGTTTTCGGTGATGTTTTTGAAAAAGAAAGGCCCAAATATTAACGCATTTTTTAACAATACAATACCAGCAGTATTTATATAGCGCCTATCAATTCACAGGATTAAGTAAGTCAAATTGCTTTACAAATAAAGGGAGTTTTTATTAGGGCTTGATGTATTAAATATCATAGGGACGGATCCGTTAAGGTATAGTCACACAGAAGACAGCTCCCGACCCAACCCACTCCCCACTACACAAAGACCGCATTTTTCAAAATCGACTACAGGTCTGTTAAATTTACCACTTTTTATCACCGGACAGGGATGATTAGTCTGCGCGTATCCCCGTCGTCAACGAGACAACGGATGCTGATGAAAACGCCGAGCAGTAGGCAACAGCATCATTGAATCAAACAAGATCCAGCATGTTAATTGGCGACGCCACTTGTTCCGTCCCCGATTTGTCCACCGACCTTGAAACGACGGCACAAGTTGGGACATGCGCTATGTCAACTCTGACTCGTCGATTGGTACCCTGAGTTGTTGACGACAAGAAAGGTCCGTCAACATGAAGACAACCCGGACGCGACCCCAAATCTTCCCAACTACCACAAGACCTTTCTTCCAAATCGGCTCAGTCTTGGTAAAATTACAAGACAGAGATGCTCAATCGCCGAACATTAGGGCGATCAAGCAGTCACTTGTTGAGTTCTCAATCAGTCGCAGCCCTTAACACGACAGCACAAGTTGCTGTCAAAGGACTTCAAGTCGGCGACTTATCTTCTGTGTGCCCGAGTCGAGTTTAGTCGCCGATTCAACATGTCCCAGTTGGCTTGAATTTTCTCTCCCCCTTGGAGCAGACTCATTGCCGACACTTTCCAACTGCACACCACCATCATGATGCGCACCAATTCATCGGCTACCGCTTCCAAACCGATATGTGTCAAGCGATCTTCCCGAATTCCCAAAACCCGGCCCCTGATTTTTTTAAGCTGCAAGAACAATCGTGGGATGATTATTCAGCATTTTATACCAGGTCAGGTGTAGTTGGGGATGAGATTCAGCATTTTATACAGGTCTGTGTAGTGGGGAGGAGATTCAGCATTTTATACAGTCGTTTGAGTGCACGTAGGATGTGTAAAAATAACAAATGGCGAGTTGTGTGGGCTATGATAGAACGATAAAAGCTAAATAGAGACAAGCGAAATGGCTGTCATCGCAAAAAGACAATGTTACAAATTGTGTAACTATGAGTATTCCTGTACAAATGCTATATAACTTATTGATTAAAAGTCTATAGAGTATATATGCATGTAGTAAAAATGTAACATAGTTAAGAGAAAATATTTAATTTTTAGAAATTAGTTGATTTTAACAAATTGGCTGCGTTTGATGGTTTTAAACTATCGGAATCCAGTACGGAAGGATTTATGAAAGGTTATTATGAACATAACGGTGCATGAAGATGCACCGGTTTGAAGTTTTTTATTCGAATATGTTCAATTATTCAGCAGACGACACATACTGTGGTGCCGCTTTGCATATAATCTAATCGGTAGTGATACAAATTAAGGTATTTGTTAGAGGTGGACAGTGTATAATAGGGGACCTGGAATCATTGTGCTCAGATTACTCTTTTTTCTCATAATGCATGCGCGCTTAGGTGAAAAGATGTATCATTGAGGCGGTTTTATTTAAATCAAGACGACTGATGGTCATTCCTCGTTGCGTGGCCATGGGTAGGACAAAAATGTAACCACACAAAGCACCACCAACATCCAACAATGATATTTTGGCGGATGTTTGTATCGAATTGACATTATGTGTGTCTACAAGCACCCCAAACTGATATATTTATCTGAGCAATATTCAATAATTGTCAGCGCCACACGACGACTGGTTTTGATGGTTTCACCCACTGATTATATGACCCTATATATAGCCCATCTAGTAATAAGGTCAGTAACTAATTGAGTATAGTGGTCTGTAGAACGATTAGTTTTATATTATAATATGGACCGCACAAATTAATTTGGAATGAGTTTCATTCAAACAGGAAGCATTTTGAAAAAATATACCCCCATGATGACCTTGAACGATCACTGGCCTATCGGTACAAAAACTACGATCAAACTATACCTTTTCGTAAAAAACCAGTTAATGTTTAATATCATATGAAAGAAACACTTTATAGTTTGACTCTTGTAATAAACTTTCAAAACTTTATTTTGGATTAGGACAAGGAGTTTCGTGGACGTTTGCACTTATTTTTTAACATTTTTGCCATCTTTCCTGAAAAATTTCAGTTTGTTGCCAATTTGTGCAAGGTTTCAGGTTTTTATTATGCTAATAACTCCTGGGCCTAAGTGCCAATGCTGTAACCATTTTGCCAAGATAACCTTTTGAGGGGTTTTCCAGACTCCAGAGTGTCCACTATTGCCGGTGTCATGAATACAGTGTCCGTGTGACTGAGTGTCTGTACCACCCATCTAGCAATGTGGTCACTTATGTGCTATACCGCATCATTTGTTTCAGCACGCCACCCCAAAAGGGGCCTAATTCATCTACAAGGTCACGGTTTATTCCGTACATGTAGGCATGGTAGCTAGGACACTCTCACATGTCATAAATATATTTTTGATTTATTGTTCTACTGTTTTGATCTGAAGTGACTTCGCTCAGTGACAAGACTACAGATGTTCTGCAATAACTGAACCCGCTCACGTATTTTTTTAGCATAATAGTCCCACAAAACAACCTCACAGTCACTGGCAACCGTCCATGAATCGATTGTTATTTCATAGTTGTATAGCAGTAGTGTGTATGAGCTTTAATTACGTACAATTATAGATTCAAGTATCACAAAACAACGCCTTTCTAGAAGATCGGTTTGGCACCACCTGCAGAGTGATATTAAAATTGAGGACTATATATACAAAGTGCTTGGTTCGAAACCTATCAAACCTTTCTTTGATTTAAATACGAAAGGTTTAAGAATAACAGAAGTTGGTTTGCCTTATAAAAAATACCGTACTCGCCCCGCCGGCGACTGCCTGTTTGGACATGTTATTCCTTAAGGGTTATCGGAATTCATAGTGTGTCAGAAACAAAGTGTGTCGGATGGGTAAGTTACGGAAACTCCCCTTATTCAATCACCCACATTTCAGCGCATGATTAATGTGCAAACACTATTGACAGCAATAAGGCATCGGGTGGGGACACAAAGGCCTTAATTTATTTTTCTGAACACGATCTTTTGAAACAGAAATCTATTGTACTAATGAGCCGTTAGAAACAAGGAGCCTTCGGATTGAAAACCTTTCGAAACAAAAACACTTCGGAAAAACGTCCTGTGCCCGTTCGAGACACCGGGATTTTGCTAATTGTCAATAGAAAGATTCGAAAACAGGCAAAACATTTACAGCCAAACTTTTACCTTTTTTTAAAAAGAAATATCACAATTCGCCATTAAAAAATTACATCAAAACTAGAAGGGGATTAACTCGCTACCAATGTGAATTTCGATGCCGCTGTACCCATCTCTGGCTGGATCATATTTGAGAACCAATGTGTTTGGACACGATAAGAAGAAGTTTGTACATACAGTAAATATTGTACAGTAAACTGGTGGGATATCAGCAAGTAATTCGTCAACCAGATTCTCTTTTTGCAACATTTCATCTTCGAGTTTCATTTCATTGTCATCTAAGTTCTTGTAGTTTGTGGTATTGCCGATGTCACATGGTCCAAGCTTTCTTGAAATAGTTCCTTCACATGTTGAATGTTGTGTTGTTGGTAGCAACATATCCCTTTGATTTACGTACAAAAAATGCGTACAAAAATGCATATTTAGTTTAGTTTTGAAAATGCTAAATATGTTTCAAATCAAAATAAGCATTTTCACAATACTTCAATTTATCGTGGAAGTATGTGGAACGCATTGGTATTTGCATATTTGTTCAAAATACTTCGAATACTTTTCATCGTTTTTTACCGGGCGTTTTTATATCATACATTTGACGGCATAATATTTATTTTAATCCACATAAGTTAATTCTATATAAATGTGTGCATAGCTTTCATCGCATAACTTTATTCGTTTTAAAGGTGGGCGACCCGATCATGGTCCAATTTTTCACATGATATTTTCTTCCTCACATAGAAACATATCCTGAAAACATCTGATTGTAAAAGTTGAGTTAGATCGCTCCAGCTTTCTTCTGAAAATCACGGTTTCGCTTTTCGAAACTTTTAAAGACACAAAAATCAAACACTATATAGACATAATATAGCCCACTTTACAAATCTTACACAAAGGCTCTTTCAAAATCAACATTATTAACGATTTTCAAAACTTTTCTTAAAAGCGTAAAAGTCACTGGTCTCTCTTTATATTGTTTTTAAAGACAAAATGCTCTTGACACATATAAATCCCCCTTTGGAAATTTTACAGAGTTTTTTAAAATCAACACATTTTTACATAATTTTTTCAATGGTCTTTACCCCATTTCTTTCGAATAAGCAAACTTCATTGCAAAAATATTATTGGAAATCTTGATTTTAAACCAATCTGTTATCAGTCTCGATTTTTATGATGTCATAATGAAGTGAACTAATTTCGAGAGGGGGTGGGCGTAAACAATGTAAGTTAACATTTCTTTTGTACTTTTAAAAGCTATGAAATTTGTTCCAGATATCTGTACTAGTTTTCATTTATGACGCTTCATTGACATCTTGCTTCCTCATCTATACGGTAGATTATCGTTTTAATTGGATTGAGTTCGCAGTGATATGGTGGAAATCTTAGAACTGCATGACTACCTTCTCTGGCAATTTCTACCCATTCTTTTCTTTTTTCCTTTATATTGAGATTTGGATCACTCCAGCCGATTCAATCGTTCAGCGATTATCACGTCTCTATCCAATACAATATTCTTCTTCGTAAGCCAGTCTTGGATATCTGCTTTCATCCGACCTCTTCTTGGTAATAGTTCAATATATTACCTCTCATAAACATTCAATTTCTTTGCCTAGCAATTGCCCTCATTTGAATACTTTCATTTCTGTTTGGATTTCTGCATCTTGTGCATCTTACTTTGTCAGAAATGATGGCACCTAAAGTATACAAGAATGGATTGATCGAGGAATTGATAGGCAAGATAAATGTTGCTATCCAAGAATAGGCAACGGGGTCTATCTCAACCACCCTGCCCTGTACAAGGGTAGACAAGAATCCCAATGGTACCCAGCAACAAAAATCGGTTAACACTATAAGTGACATTTTCTTGGCCATACTAATTTCATCATCAGAATCTGTAACAAGACCAGATTTTTTGGTTGATTTTCTGAACGAAATAAAAATGGCTGTATAACAGAACCCAACTACCAAAAAACATGCAAGGTTGAGACCGATAAAAATGACAATAGAAAAGTACATGGACACTTTGTTGCCTTTGACAATAGATTCCTTTACTATGCCATCGCCCGAGTACCTACTAGACAGGCGAACAGGTGTTTGATTTGTGTCATGAATAATGCTTCTAGAAATTGGAAGACCAACACAAATCTCAGATAGCTCATAGATATCAGAATCAATTTCTGGTAATATGAAAGATGTGATACTGATACATAATGCTACCACCCACAGCGAGACAACTACAATTCGAACAGATTTTGTACCCAAACGACGATCACTAAATGGGTACGTCACCCCCAAAAATCTGTCAATACTGATCAATGTGATGAAGAAAACTGAAGCCTTACTGGATAATACAGCGAGGGATCCAGTTATCCTACAGAGAGCACTGTTACGCCATACTTCCAAATGGGATGGAAAATAATCTCTAAAATAAGGATCTGCTGAGAGTAAAATAATCAGGTACAGGCCCATAAGGAGATCTGATATTGAGAGATTTGTGATCAAGAGCAACTGAACTTTCTTTGTTTGCAGCCTAGTTTTATATCGAGTAATAATGGCCATAATGTTTCCCAAAATTGCAAGAATACTCACTACCCAAATTCCAATCTTAAGGACACCATATGCTAGCAAGCGTCTACATGTTAGAAAGGGAGACTTTGGCGCACTGCTTTTGCATATTGCTAATGTAACTTGAACAAAGCAACAGATAGCATAATTGTCAACAAATATGGTGGTTGCATTTAATCCTTCAAATGCACTCTTCTTGATCCACAGGAGAGGGTTTTGTGTAAGATCCAGATATCGAAGACGGGCAAACATCTGAAACGGTTGTCCATCCAGATCATTAAGGTAATTTTGTGACAGGTTCAGGTAATATAATCAAAGAGTGAAAAATGCCTGATGGAAGATGGTGAAGTTCGTTGTCAGAAAGGTCAAGAACATCAAGTCTGCTTAGATTTTGAAATGCATTAGGAGGAAGTCTACTTAGCTTATTATGAGACAATATCAGTAGCGTCAGATTTCTCAAATCTCTAAACAGATCAGGCTGGATCTCATTCAATGCATTATAACGCAGGGATAACACCACCAGACTTGTCAATCCTTCGAGCACGCTAGGCTGGATCTCATGCAATGCATTTCTAGACAGGGATAAGCTCGTCAGGCTAGTCAATCCTCCAAACACGCCAGGCTGAATCACTTGCAAATTATTGTTAGACACTGATAACCCCGTCAGGCTTGTCAATCCTCAAAACACATCAGAATGAAGATTATGTAAACTGTTATTACTCAAATACAATGTTATCAAGGAGTCACTGAAACCTGTTAAAGCATCTTTACCAATATCGTACAATGTGCTGTTGACCCAGCTCAAATGGCTCACATTAGACGGATAAGGAATTTGAACTGAAGAGGTGACGCCATTGGTGCATTTGATTGCTGCTTCACTGAAGCCACTCAGACTGCAGGTACAGTTTGAGGGACACTGAGTAGCACACTTTGTACCGTATATATCCCCATAGAGTGAGTGCCAGTATTTAGTATCTTCCTCTATGCATTTAATGGTGCCATCGAGTTTTCCATTTGCTGTGATGTAGATACCAGGTTCGGTCAGAACAAAAAATATCCTTGAAGCCAACATATACGAAAGGAGTGAGCCAAAGTCATAACGCTGCCCAGCCATGTTGTCCGCCATGTTCCTCTTTAACTTGATAGTTGCGTTGTGAGGAATCAATATATATTCATATAATATATAGCTTTTTCATATTTCGTGGAGCTTACATCCCTAGGGACACGGTATTAGCTTAGAATAGATTGCTTTTTATATACTCATGTGCTAAAACAAAACCATAATTAAAGTAAAAAGGAAAGTCGGAACTTATCCACATAACATGTTTAGGTTTTTATTTCAATAACTTAACCATCAACATAGCACTGAACATTTTTTAATTTATAATCTTGTAATATGTCTCTTTCGTCCCTAGAGAACAATGACTACCTACCTGACCATCACCGCAAAAAAGGGAGGTAGCGTTATTTGTCTTGTTAGATCTAGGAGCGATTTCCTAATAAACACAAGGCAGGGGTCCTATCCGTAATTTTTGAAAAGTGGCAAAAATGGCATTTAGGGATTTAAGGATTTAAGGAGTATAAAATGGAGGGGGCGTGTGAAAATTGCATACCGAGGTTGTCAGATGCATAGGACCTACGACTAATACCAGATACGAGCTAGGATGAATTTACCTAAAGAGGGATGGGAATCACACACAAATACACCGTTCAGGTGTGCCTCGGTCTGATTTTTACAAAAAGAAAATTAACGATTTTCAGGAAAACCGAATTTAATTTCTCTAACTTAATGAGGACAAAAGTATGTGTACAGGTTTACGAATTCGGCAGTCTTCAGTAACTGCTAATTTTTAGCTTCGATTTCTAAAAGTTCCTGTGTTACAGAGAGAAATAAATGGGTAAAACACCATGAGAAATACTGTAGGCAATAAGTATACACCAACATATGAAATCTAACATGCATTATAAAATGTAGTTTGAGCACAAAGTTGTGATACACTAGCCGAGGCACACGTGAACGTAAATATTTAACACTGAGTGAATAGGGGGCTTCATCGCGAGCAAGCACGAGCATGCAACCAGAAGACTGTTGCTCGCAATTCACACACTGCATTCAGCGCATATTCCAGTCCTTCGTATTATAATGTCTGCACGAGTGACATCTGAGTGTATCTTTATTATAGAATTACTGGGATTTTTGGTTACTTCTTCATA